>JABBWB010000604.1:0-18454 GCA_016628085.1 Suillus occidentalis
TACTGCCGCCAACACATTCCTGCCGCCAGCGCCAGACTACGGGTCGTGTATCTGACTGATGGCAGCAACATGGAGGAGTCATCCCCTGCTTCCAACGAGACGGCGTGCGCCCCGGGTTCGGATCGCGTGCTGCGCCCGCGTAATCCTCGCCCTGTCGTTGAACCTTCGTCTCGCGTGCTAGGCAAGCGTAAAACATGCCATACCGTTGATTCCGAGGACAATCGTTCTGGTTCGGCTCCCGTGCCAGAAGAGCGTCGAACTTTCCCAATTGTCGAATCTAGCAGCTCGACTTCGTCTCTCCCGCATACAAGCGCATATGCTTCGACAAAGACGACGACGACGACGACGACAAAATCAAGGAGGGAAAATTTGGTGCTTATGGACTAGCGAACGCCAGCGCTGTAGATTTGGGGTGATGGAACTAGATGATTCCTGCTTCAAACGGTCCGTCACTATTGGGAATGGACTGCCTACGGGGATGACTTGTGTGCAAGAATGCAGTTGGGGGGACCAGCCCTGCGGGCTGTTTGTAGAAACAAACAAGGAGCGCATCACGCATCACCTGTTTCATTGGCACGGCGTCAAAGGCAAGACACTCTGCAAATTCGAGGACTGCCCGAAAGCAGCGATGAAAAGTCTGGGCCGTCACGTCGAGACTGTCCACTACACTACGGCGCTCGAATGCGCCTATTGCGGCGAGCGAAGTTCGAGGACCGATGCTTTGAGACGGCATCTCTTGACATGCAAGGTCTATATCGCTAGCAAGGCCAGCGCAAAGAAGGCAGGTCGCAAGTTCAGCCCCAAAGAGGCGAGAAAGTTGGTGTACGGATATATCGTTCCTGCCCGCGATGCGACGTGATCCAATATGCGACTGTATGTTCCCTTCGACTGCATCTGTGACTGCTGCTAACTTCCTGTTGCCATGCTCTAGTAAGACTATTTTCTTCAAATCTTCACCAATCTCTACTGGATTACCACACTCGTTTCATTCCATCGCCATTCTACCAAATGATTTCACATCATCAACACTCGTTTTATTGACATTCTATCGATACATGACCAAATCATCACGCTCCTTGCAAGATGATCGTTCCCTCTTCTCATTCTTTATCGCATCTCATTATTTCACTCGGTATGCATTCTACAAGCGGCTTGTTGGAAGGACGTAGGACGATGGAGCTTGGAGCTTTGCATTGTACTTGTTGGAAGGAAGTTGGCAGAAGGAGATAGGAAGTTTACATTGTACCTGTCATGTATGATCATTGATCGATCCAGAATAAATGGCGATTGTGATGCATCTGTGTCTTTCCTGACACCGCCCGTATACGTAGTGCGACAGCTTTCATGCATCCCAGTCAAATGTCGACATGGCAGCATGAGCGACTCTTGGATCCTGACGATCAATCATTGACAATCAATTTATTTTCGATACTCGCCAGTCTAACCTTCAGTCCAACCTTTCATTGAATGACCTTGTGGCTGCACTCAAGTGACATCCGCTTCACGCTCCGAGTGTTGATGTCACCATGACCTTGATACAATCACGGTGATGATAACCGGAAGATGCTTGCTTCGCACACAGGACACTCAGATCAATCCTCGACATCGAATGGCCTTGGAACTCGGTCACCGCTTCGAGCACCAACTGAGATGGTTTATAGGTAGGTATTTACCATTGACCGCTATGACTACATTTCTATCTTGTGCTCTGCCCACAGAGCCCCTCTGCTTCTTTTCAATGTATGCATAAATTTGCGACCATTCTTGGCATATATGGGTCACCCCACACTGTTTGAGCATCGGTCCATTGATATAACTGGATCAAGGTTGACCAAGTCAAGTACCAGGTCCACATGCCACATGTGCCAAGACAGTGACAAGAGATGGTAACCTAATATGTGCGATAAGACGTCAGTTTAATGGGGACGTAGCACGATGACCAAACTACAACAGCCAACATTTCTCATCTGCCATTTCCGTGATGACACGGGCATGCAACGTGTCAGAAAATAAGCAATGAAATCATGGAAATGACTTGTGGATGAGGCTGCAGTGATGGCAAAACTAATACGACTCCCACATACTACCCACTACAATAAGACATCCTGCAAGCTCCTACTATTGCTTCTCCTCCGAGTCATTCCTCGCGCTCAGTCCTATCATGGTAATGATAAATGAAGAGATCCGAGGTGAGGTCCTCGCGCTTCCTATCTTTGTATTCATCAGTGATGAGATTCGAGGTGAGGTCCTCGCTCTTCTCTACTACATCTGGTGGCATAGAAGTCACGCTTATTGACTTCAGCATGGCGATGTGACATAAGTACTCACTAGAACGTTTCTCGACGGGTCCTTGCGTGGGGTACGCCGCAGCAAGAACAACAATGGATGCAAGCGCGTTGAAGATAAGAGCAAGTTTCATGTGTGAGTTAAGAGGTGCGGCTAGAGCTTCAAGTTTGTCAATGCATTTTTACTTTAAGAGAACTTTATACCTTTTCGAAGTAGGTTCGCTCATGACTCAGGTCACCTAAATTGGCTGAAGACTGATTCACACTGAAAGATTGTCGCCGGACGGTAGTAATCTTAATCAGCTGTCAGTCTCACTGACAGCGCACACATTCCTAACGAGGCAAGATCGTCAAGCCCAAATTCTCGATGCGTCTTCAAATCGGCTCAGAAAATAGGGTCCTCTCACACGTACGAGCAAGTGATGAGAGGGACAGCATCAATACATATTACAGGGGGTGCCTTTTCAAGTTGCTTTCAAAAAAGGTTCAGTTTAAATTGCGGTAGGTGAGGACCAAACATTGCATACATTAGTAGCTCCAGTATGGTCTCTAGCTGCGTTAAAATAGCTACTCGACGGGCTGCCACATCTTGTTCCTCGCAAAATGACCAATGTGGCTTGCGTCACAAGGTGGATGGCAATCATCTGGAATTCTGTATATCAGTTCGAGTTCGAAAAAGAGGATTTCAGGTAGACTTGGTTCTCCTACATGTATACAACACGTAAAGGCAGGACATCTTCCTACGTCCCGAATCCCTCCTTCTATCTGGGCTCATACTAGTATCACATCCTCAGGAACAATGCGTTTCGCCTTTATCCTCGTCGTCGTCATCGCTACTTTAATATCTGCCACTGGCGCGGCCAGTGATGGCTGTCCTTTCCTCTGCCTCTTTGATAGCAACTGTAAGCAATACGATGACGACGCGATTCAATGTGAGTATGAGTAGTCTGTATTTAGGCAAATAATTCACCGGCGTGGTAGACCTTTTTCATATGCGCCCCAGGGGTATACTGTACGTCAGAATGTTGAGTGCGAAGGAAAATGAAGATCAAGACGAGTTGAAGGATGTGACTGTCAGACAAGTCTTGGTTTCAGTCTTTCGTATCATCACAGGCACTCTACCTACTGAGTGTTCCCACTTGCCTGTCAAGTTCCCTTGAAATTTCTTCCAACAAAACCAGGCTGGTCCACGTACGTGGTTATCTGAGTCATACCTTGAAAATTCGGCAAATCATACAGATAAATCCTGAGATTGATGATCTAAGGTTAGCATAGTTTTCTTACGACATCATACATAGTTACAAACCGCAATCAAACCTCATAGCGGTGGACCCGGAGAGGCACGATTTCAGCCTCGGCACTCCCTACCACCCTTGGCCTTGGTAAAGTCCCCAAACTCTCCACAATCTGCATTCCAGGGCCATCCGCCATCTCAAACACAAAGTTTTGCACAAGGACGAACAGCACAGCCTAGGACGAAACCAGACTCAGAACGATCGTAAACCAAAATTCTCAGCATGCAGCTGCGCACCTTGAACTCTGTCAACGCAAATAGCCTCCCCAGGCACATTCGCGCTCCATCACCGAATGTCATTAAATGACGGTAGCCATGCAGGGTGTCTCTGGCCCCACGAGTATTCTCGTCTCCTTCGAACCATCGGGAAGGTTTGAACGTCTTCGCGTCTGGACCCCACATACTGACGGAGCAATTGAGTGCAGCGAACGGAACCACAATCACAGTTCCCTTCGGGATGCATACACTCTCAGTGAAGCTATCGTCAGCAGTGCGCAAGGGCTCGCTGAGCGGGATCACATCTTCTTGCGTAGCCTGTCATAGTCAGTTTGAATGGTTTGCGTCGCATTTGAGCGGGATACGCACCGATCGCGGAATCTCTTTCACTGGTGCGTGAAGGCGGAGGACTTCGTTCACCACAGCGTCCAGGTAGGGAAGCTTATTTGTGAGGTCGTCATATGAGGGGGTTGATCCGAACTCTAGGCACTCGTCGCGAAGTTTTGTCTGTATGTCTGGATTTCGCGCGAGTTCTACCAAAGCCCACTGTGAAGTTGAGAAACACGGCTGGAGCAGCGGATGGTTCGAAACTTACTGTCATGCTGACTGATAAAAAAAGAGCAATTGTGAGTCTCCAATTCTTTAGCTAGACGGATGTATATTTACCTGCAGTGGTCTCGAAGCCGGCGAGAAGGAGGACTCTTGCCTGGAAGAGACGAAGGTTAGCGTCTCAGCATCGAGGAGAGTTCTATGATTCGTGTACCTCGTCTATGACTTCTTGTGGAGTTAGTCCCACGCTCTCACCAGATTCCTCTGCTTTCACTACATAGCAATTTCAGAATTTACAATTTGGAAAAATGAATGGAAAAACTCACAGAGCAAACCCAAACAAGATTTATCCCCCTGCTCAGCGCCGCCAGTCTCCTTTTCTTTGCGTGTCCGCGATAACATTTCTTGGCATATATTGCCAATTATCATACTAAGCTTTCGGGAGAATTGTGTGCGAGGCAATGGCAGCTTCATGATGGAAGGAAAGTTTTGCGCCAATATAACCAAGTTATGGGAAACATTGGCGGATGAACCAAATGCATTCAGGATGTGCACAACGTCTGAGTCATTTCCATCGAGTGCGCCGAAGTCATGGGACAAGACAGCTATACCTGCACTGTCGAGTCTATGTGGCAGGTGCTGGATAAGACATCAGCCTGGCAGAAAGGAATGCATATACATACGAAATATGATTCATCCTGCATGATGTGTCTGAGTGCGCAGGTACGAAACTTTGGGCGAAGAAAATTACCACTGTTGAACATCAATCACTGCGCAATGTGTTTTTTGGTTCGATTCTATCTCATCGTTCCAAGCGAGCACTGTCTGTAACATATCATGAGTGAGGTGCAGGGTGAATCGATTAGTGACCAACCTTGTGAGCAGCATCGTGGAAAACATATGTCAAGCTGCGAATAGCAGCTGCGCTAAATGCGGGGTTGAGAGCCTTGCGCTGCCTGATGATTTAGACAATAATGTGAATTAAGCTCGGCACAAGTTAAAGGTCTTGCTTCCAACCTTTTGTGACTTTCGCCATCGGCCCACAACACCCCTCTTCCGATCTGTCAGTCGTATAAGCGCGTTGTTACTGTATGACTGTACAAGGTAAAGTGACATACCGTTGTTCGAACGGCGATCTTGTTGAACGGAGTTTGGTTATACAACCATGTGTCTCTTGCAAAGAAATGAGAGATTGCTTTCGGGTCCCATAATATGACCTTGGGTTGTCCGAAGACACCCGGAATCTTGTACACTGGACCGTACTCCCTGGCCCAACGTTCGTACAGTTCAGTCGTAGTGGTAGAATCTAGCATTATTTTTGCGAAGCCAAACGCCCAACCTGGGCTCGGGGGTCCTCGTATGCGTGTTGCTCGTTGACTTCGGCGATAAACTTGCAGGAGATAGAGGGACGCCAGTATCAAAACCGAGATACGCACCATCGAGCCTGGCAGGGGCGAGACGAAGTAAAGGTCCTTGAAGGTAAGCCAGATGTCCCTGCCACAGTGCTTGCTTTGCAATAAACCCATGGCTGTTAACAAGATCAATCAGTACTTGCCCTCGAGTCAGAATACTAGTGACAGAAGAGCGAAAGGGCAAGTGAGATGCCCGAGGATAACGCCAGCGGCCATGCCAAGTCCCATCAGTGAAATTGGCAAACATGACATGAAGCGCCCGCGGAGCCCAAACCTAGGCCTCGTGGCCCGTGCATGTGCAACAGTAGTAGTACTACCTCAACTAGCAACTGGCGGTGCAATATATATCCAAACTTACGTTCCCTACAAGGTTTCCGCCAAATGGGTCGGGGAGAGGGACTATCAACAGTCGGTGGGCCCAGTCAACTAAACTCGGCTCAAGTTAGTTCTGTGACAGCTATCTGAAAGGCTGGCGACCGTTGCTTCATGATTTTCATTACGCATAGTTTTGCATGCTAGTGACTCGGACGTCCACATTGCTAGTCCTTCACGCAGCGGGTGAATTTGCGACTAGTCGGGTGCCATGCGAACTGAAGCCAAGGATGAAAAGTATCAGCGTTGACATTTTCGCTACACACGACAAGACGATTAATGGCAGAAGTGACGGAAAGAAAAATGATGACCAAATACACGCCAAATGATGACCGAGTCGGAGAACCCGGTTGACTGTCACGGTTCAGAACGTTCAAGCTCAAGTAACTGTTAGGATCTGCCTTCCATCACTATCAGTGTGCACTTGCTTCATGGATCAACATCCCTGGGGCTCGAACGAGATGAAGAATACGAATAATGCCTTGAGCGGCACGCACTTCCGCGGTCTTCTAATCGACGGATCTGGCAGCTCGTACTGGGCGTACTGTATTAATCCATGCGAGTCCATCAAGGGTACGGACAGAGTTGGTCTGGATCTCTTATGTCCATTGTCGATGATGCATCTAACATGGATCACGCCCTCGGATTGTTTGTATTGACGCAGAACCAGTACTAGAGAACAAATGTTACATGTTTCGTTCTGTGATGCCAGGGTAAATTCTAGTATCTCTAGAACTGCTTGCCATGGCTCCATTGATCATCACATGGAAGGACGGACCATTACAATTGACAGGGTTGTCGGGCTACTATGATCGCCTCTCATCAGCATTACCGATTCTCACATTGCCACGCATGATCACATCCCCTCCACTCCTCCCTGCAAATTTTCCCAAAGAAGAGTCATGGAGCCAGGTTTTCGTCAATACGTCACATTACCTCGACGTTAGTATATTTACACTTGTCTGGTGATTCTCCGGGCCCGGCAATCACAAGCTGTTGGACGATCGGAAGAATCACGCGTGATGATTCATACTAAGTTATAGTTCACTGGTTTTGTCATGTAGGCACTAGCAATTACAATATTTGCTGATACAGGGCGGTGACACAAACCATGCGTCTCCACTGCATTCGCGCGCACGAGTCGATTAATCATCGCTTCAATCCTCCTTTATAACCATTTTAAGACGTACGGATATGAAGACCGACAGTCCAATGCAACAAAGTCGAGCTGCAGCGAGGGCAAGTGTTTATGCAAGGACGACCAACACAAAACAGAAGGCTCACTATCTACTACATATTTCCATGCAACCAGATGCCACTTTGCACCACCACCTGACTTCTAAGATAGGCCGCATTCAAACCCATCTACATCACATGACGTGACATCTTTGTGATGTTCTGTTACATCGTGTGACAAGCTTGTTTGAGCGTGGTTTTGGTGACGCCGAGTTGCTGGTGCATTGATACTGTTGTCACACTGTACAGCCACAATGTAACAAGGCAGCAGTAACTCAATCCTTGTAAAGACTACTACTCATTCACAATTGCAAAATAAGAAAATCTGTTCCATCAAATTGTTCACACCATGCATGCAAACAATCTGATGGAATGGATTCTTTTAAAGGTGTCTCTACAAACATCCTTAGGCATTGTAACACAAATGTCACGAAAAGTCATGTGATCTACATGTATTTGAATGAGGTCTATCTTAGCTCTGGAGCGAAGTAATCAAGCGCCTTCCTTACGGTATTACGGTATGTTCATTCCTGATATCAAACCCTGTGCATAGATGGCGATGCAGTACGCTGATTGTGAGGTATATAGGTAGATGTACTGCTGGTGGAGTTTGTTTGCTCAACAATGTCTTCCCCTGCGCAGAACCCCTTGCCACAAGTTGACCTGGGTGTCACGTTCGGGGCACTTTATATTGGGGTTGCCCTTTCAGCAGTGTTTGTGAACTATTTCTTGATCATGCGATCAATACTGAACACTTGTCATCGTAACAGTCTCTTTGGTCTGACCAACGTTCAAATTTTCATCTACGTCCAGATGCATAGAGACACGAAGATGACGTTTTTTAAGCTCATTGTACGTACATCATGCTACCCTATTGGTCAATCCAGTGATCATTGATGCTCCATTAGGTAATTTGGCTTTGGCAAGTGTCCCATCGAGCTAGAATTGATGAATATTTCAATTTTACACTATATCCCGAAATTTTAGGATACTTGATGCTCTACACCTGGCGCTTGTTATACATTGCATCTATTATTATCTAGTGACCAACTACGCCAACTTCAATGCGCTCACAGAAGTCGTATGGAGTTTGAAAGTGAGTTTCCCATTTTGGCACACTATGCAGTCTTGTAACGCTTATGATTTGATGGGCTTGTGCAGCTTCAGGTAGTATTTGATGTAAGTTGTTTCCCCTGAACTCTGAGATCACCCGACATGCATTTAACAGTTTCTCATCGTCCTTACGGTACATTTGTAAGTTCAATGTGCAATGCTACACGCAACATTCTAATTGATGTTATCTCGGTCCATAGTTCATATGCTTATCGCATATGGATAGGTATATCATTCCCACTGATGATTTGCTTCTACTGATCCAATGAATCTAGTCAGTAGGGGCCGATCAAGAGTTCTCCCAACTGTGATAATTGTGAGTTTTGTAGTTGGTGCTCAATGTTTTATCATTTTTTTTGACGCACTGTCAGGGCATAGTCGTAGTCCTATCATTAGGTAAGTCTGTCACTGGAAATACTCTTCGCTCAGTTTTGAAAATATTGTCAGGTATTTCCATCCGTAAGACTTCGGCGTTACTACCTTTGTTATTTACTCATGACTCAACCTTATAACAGCTGTTGTGTGGGTGGAGTGAGTCAGATGGCTCACTAACTTTGCATAATTGCTGATACCCAGTAGATACCAGTGCTATGTGTTCCAGAATATGATTGAAATTGAGTGGACGGCATACCTGACCTTGAGCTCGATGGCTTTTGCTGATATCCTCATTGCGTCATCGCTATGCTACCTCCTCACCACTTCCCGTACTGGATACTCTAGGCAAGGAGATTTCATTCACTGTCGTGATCTGATATTCTGATATTTCAATCATTTAGTACTGGTTCTTTCATAACAAAGCTCATGGGTTATATTATCAGCACAGGCTGTCTGACGAGGTATTTCTATCTCCAACTCACTCCGTACCTCGACTAAGATGTCTACAGTGCATGTTCAATGATCGCAGTAATCACTGTGAGCTTCCTTCGCTTGCATTCCCCATGATTGACGTTTCAGACAGCCACCTATAGTGCGCGGTGATGCCGAATAACTTCATCTTTGTCACTCTTGAATTTATAGTGACCAAATGTAAGACCGACACATTCTCTCAGGACTTTGCTAACCAGCAGCACGGCTTCAAGTATACGTGAACTCTTTCATGGCACTCATGAACGCACGATACTACGTGCAGACCGATGTACCCAGTGTGGGTCCCACCAAACTTCGCCATGAGGTTTACCGCCCCAAACTGCGCATTAACACATTGCAAGAAGATAAACTTCAGGAAGATGTACCCGACAATGCAGTGTTGCATACTACTCGACCTATCCAAGCTGTTATGGTTGGTAATTGGATGATTTTTGATGCAAGAGTGCTAATGACACGTTTATCTACAGGCACCGACAATGGGGACGATGGAAATGCATTCTTTCTCATTGGCGTGACAGACTACTAGTAGGCGTGTACGATTGTTTCAGTGTTTCCTCGTGATGAGGTTTGCAAATAACTTATGAGTTCGAAGTAAACTTTCACTTGTGTTGAAGTCAGTGTATATGCAAGGATATCGTGACTCGGAGAGACCCGGTCAACTGTCACGTCGCGTCGGTCACGGTTCAGAACACCCATCCTCAAAGTTGGATCCACCTTTGCATCACTATTATTATTGGTGCGCACTTGCTTGATGGAACAACATCCTTGGAGCTCGAACGAGATGAAGCAGGGCATTTACTTGCTGGCAATTGCAAGTTGAGTACTCCTAACCGAACTCCTGGATTATCATTACTTTCCATCTAAAGGGCCAAGGCATACCCCGCGTAAGTTCACTTATTCATGTTCGTTGTATCTCTTAAATGACATATCTCACGAGCTTCCCCAGAATGTGTCAAATACGATTAATGCCTTGAGCGGCACGCACTTCCGCAGTCTCCTGATCGATAGATCTGGCAGCTCGTATTGGGCGTGCCTTATTACATGCGAGTCCAACAAGGGTATGGACAGACTCTTGGTCTGGATCACTTATGGCCATTTTTTGTGATGAATCGTGCCCTCGGATTGCTTGTATTGACGCAGAACCGTACTAGAGAACAAATGCTACTAAATGATTCCCATGTTTCGTCCTAAATTTTAGGATCTTCAGCACTGCTTGACATGGTTCCATTGATCACCACACTGAAGGACGACCATCACGCTTGTCGAGCCACGATGCTCGCCTCTTATTAGCACTACCGATTATCAAATTGCCACACATAATCGCATTCCCTCCGCTCGCCCCTGCACAATTTTCCCAAAAAAGAGTCATGGAGCCAGGTTTTTGTCAATACGTCACATCACCTCGATGTTAGTATACCCACACTTACTTGCCTGGTGATTCCCCCGGCAATCACAATCTAATATTCTCAAGCCTGTTGGACGATCGGGGGAATATAGTTCGCTTGTGTTTTTTTCCATGTAAGCACTAGTGCTAATAATGTTGATACAGGGCGATGATACAAACCATGCACCTCCACTGCACTCGCAGGTCCACCAATCAGCACTTCAAGCTTCAACACTCAATGTCAATCTGTAAATGCGGTGCGCGGAAATCCCTTAATCTCCCTTTTAGTAACTACTATTTTAGACCTACGGATATGAAGGCCGACAGTTCAATGCAACCAAGTCAAGCTGCAACGGGGGCGCGACAATCTCAAGTGTATATGCAAGGATGACCAACACAAAACAGAAGGCTCACTGTCTACTACCTATTCCCATACAACCGGATGTCATTTTGCACTGCCTTCATAGTTCTGGAGCGAATTAATCAAGCGCTTTCCTTTCGGTATCACAGCTAATATTCTGGCCGGCTGTGCCCAACATCAATATCACGATACGATATCAATCCTGCGCCTCGTGCAGAAAGTGCTCTCACCATCAACGTAAGATCCATCGCAGAATAGTCGGCAGTGCAGTACGTACTACGCTGATGGTGAGTTATATAGATAAACGCACGAATTTGTTCGCCAGCAATGTCTTCTTCTGCGCATGACCTCTTACCACAAGTGGACCTGGGGAACACGTTTGGGGTACTCTTTATTGCAGTCACCCTTTCAGCACTGTTCGTAAACTATTTCCTCGCTATGCAATCAATGCTGAACACTTCTCGTCGTCGTATTGTTTCATAATAGTCTCTTTGGTTTGACCAATGTTCAAATCTTCATCTATTTCCAGACGCAAAGAAACACGGGGATGACGCCTTTTAAGCTGATTGTATGTATATCATGCTGTCCTATTTCTCGGTTCAATGATCATTGACGCTATGTCAGGTTATCTGGCTTTGGTACGTGTACCTCCGAGTTACAATTGCTGAACACTTCAATTTTGCACTGTGCCCCAATCTTTCAGGATACTTGATGCTTTACACCTGGCACTGATTGTGCATTGCATCTATTATTATCTAGTGACTAAATACGCGAACTTCAATGCGCTCACAGAAATCGTGTGGAGTTTTAAGGTAAGTTTCTCATTTTTGCCCTCTATGCAGCCTTTTAACACTTATGATCTTGATGTATTTGTGTAGCTTCAGTTAATACTCGATGTAAGTTGTTTCCTGTAGACTTTGAGATTCGCACAAGACATGCGTTTGACAGGTTTTCATTGTTCCTACGGTTCATTTGTGAGTTCGATGTGCAATGTTACACGTAACACCTCAATTGATGATGCCTCTGTCCATAGTTCGTATATTTATCGCATATGGATAGGTATATATCATTCCCACTGATGATTCGTTTCTACTAATACAACGAATCTAGTCAGCAAGAGCCGATCAAGAGTTCTTCCAGCTGTATCAACTGTAGGTTGCAGTCGATGCCCAATTGTATATCGTTTTGTTGACGTATGGTCAGTGCATAGTCGTGGTTCTAACAGGAGGTGGGTCTGTCACTGGAAATGCTCTTCACTCAATCTTGAATATATTTCCAGGAATTTCCGTCCGTAAGACTTCAATGTTACTACTTTTGTTATTTACTCATCACTCAACGCAATGACAGCTGTTTTTATGGCGCAGTGAGTCAGACAGCTTTCTAACTTCGCAAAATTGCTGATAACCGGTAGATACCATTGCCACGTGTTCCGGGATATAGTTGCAATTGAGTGGACGGCATACCTGACTTTGGGATCAGTTACTTTTTCTGATATCGTTATTGCATCATCGCTATGCTATCTACTCGCTACTTCCCGTACTGGATTCTCCAGGTAAGGAGCACTTCGTTTGCTGTCGCAATCTGATTAATGTGGGCATTTAGTACCGATTCTTTCATAACAAAGCTCGTGGGTTATATCATTAGCACAGGCTATCTGACGAGGTACTATCCCTCTCTCCAACTCACCCAATACCTCGACTAAGATGTCTGTAGCGTATGTTCAATGATAGCTGTAATTACTGTGAGTTTCCTTCCCTTGCGCTGTCCGTGATTGAGGTCTCAGACAGCCACCTATAGTGCGCGGTGATGCCGAAGAACTTCATCTTTCTCAGTATTGAATTCATAGTGATCAAATGTAAGACCAACACATTCTCCCATGATTGTGCTGACCAGCGGTACGGTTTCAAGTATACGTGAATTCATTTATGGCACTTATGAATGCACGATACTACCTGCAGACCAACGTGGTCAGTGTGGGTTCCGAATGTCATGTCCGCCATGAGGTTTACCACCCCGAGCTGCACATTAACACATCGCAAGATGATAAGCCTCAGACAAATGTGTCGGATGATGTAGTGTTGTATACCACTCGTCCAGGCTGTCATGGTTGGTAATTGTATTATGGTTCATGCAAGAGTGCTGATGACGTGGTGAATCCACAGTTACTGAGGACAATGGAAAGCATCCTTTCTCGTTGGCATGATAGACCACCAGTAGGCGTGTATGATTATTTCTGTGTTTCCTTGCGAGTAAGGTTGACATATAGCTCATGAGTCTGGAGTAGATTATTATATCATTCCCTACCCAACATATTTAAGGACATACTCCGATTGCTGGCTGTAAATCACCGACATTCTGTCTGAGACTTGCATGTCTTATTACGTATCCTGCCACGTCCTATACATTGGTCCATACTCTTCCGCTCAACATTTTTACAACTCAGTAATCGCTGTGGTATAGAGCCTGACGAAGCCAAACACCCACCATGTGTGTGCCATTCATTGGTGATCTTGGGCGATACACTTCCAGGAGATGAATGTCGAAAGCAGTTATCATTCGATGCGCGACCGCTTTGAACCAGGTTCCAGTGGCTTTCCGTAATGGCTTACATGGTGTTGAAGTTGTGTATGGTACAGCAGGAGACGATGAAACAAGGTAATGGCGCTTGCTACTTCGGAAGAGGCGAATAGCCATAGCTATTATGTGCATGTGACCCCAGCGGGTTCATGGTCCGCATAGCGAAATAATTGAGGATATGAACGTGCGTACTGACAGTTAGCGCCGCCTCGTGGGATCCATGCTGCGATACATACCCAAACTTACTATCTCTGCAGATTTTCCACAAGATGAGAGCATCGGACCATGTTGCATGGGATGAGCCCCAGCTCCAACTGTTCATAAATAAGTCTCACAAGGTTCTGTCAAACGGCCTTGGTGTTTCACAATATGTGGCTGTTGCTTCGGTCCCCCAGGGCCCAGGTCTTCATCTCTAGTGCATTTTGGAAAGACTATATCCAAAGTATCAATTGTGGGACAATGACTTTATATTTGGTCTTCATGGGGCATACAATGCGGAAGTGGTAGCGCTGCAAGCTCTTGCCGAGAAGCCATCGAAAGGAGAGGATTATAGGATGACGACCTGCACGGGCGATCCAACATTGCCCCTCAGATGGACGTTAACGAAGCTATGCAAGGCGCATATGTAATGTATTTCAAATTTGTGCACAGATAAACAAAACAAATGGAAGAACTCACCTAAGTTCCCGGTCCTTCCGCCATAGGCTGTTTTCATGCGACTGGTGTGCTCAGTGAAACAAAGTTGCGTTTCGATACAACGTTATGTAAAGAAAACAGCTGCCAGGCCATCGTGGGACTTGCACTAGTACATCACATAATTAGCACCGTTGGAAAATCGTGCTTCCGCCATCAGGCATCAGCGCTCATGGATCACGTCAGAAGCCATGATGTAGAGCAACTTATGGCAGTGCGGATATTAATATGGGGTATATCATAGTAAACCTCCTGCTGGTGGACTCGTTCAGCCAGCGACTATGTCTTCTTCGGTACCAACCGCTATTCCACAACTTGACCTGGGAAACACGTTTGGGGCGCTTTTTATTGGTGTTATCCTTGCAGCAGTGTGAGTGATCTATTTGCTCGTTATCAGGATGGCAGTCAAAAGCTGAGCGCCGCTTCCTGTGATCCGTCGTCGTAACACAATTCCATGGAACAGCCTCTTTGGTCTAACCAATGTTCAAGCTTTCATCTACTGCCAGGCGCATGCACGCGCAGGTCTAACGTTTTTCAAGCTCGTTGTACGTTCATGCTGCCTTGTTATCGGTTCTAGTTGTCTAAATGCATGTTCTGGCAGGTTTTCTGGCTGTGGTAGGTTTACTTTTGAGCTGCAATTATTGATCACATAGAGATCGTTTCCCCAATTTTTAGGATACTCGATGCTCTGCACCTAGCCTTGACAGTCCACGGTGTCTATTACTATCTGGTGATGAACTACGCTAACCCCAGTGCGCTCACGGAAGTCGTATGGAGTCTCAAAGTAAGTTTCGACGTTGGTCCTCTGTGCAGCCTCTGATGGGCAGGGATAGCTTCAATTAGTAGTCAACGTAAGTTGTTTTCGATATGGACTGTGATCCGCTCAAGACACACTGCAGGTCATAATAATTCCTACGGTGCATCTGTAAGTTCCATGACTGTTACTGCAACATTCAAGTAATGCCTTGGTTTTTTATCAACAGATTGTACGTTCATTGCATATGGAGAAGTAATTATTCCTTTCCTATCGCGATTTTGCTACTCATCTACAACATGGAGCTAGTATGCCAGGGCCGATCAAAAATTATCCCGGTCATAGCATTGGTGGGTTTTTAATTGGAGTTCGATCGCATTTCATTCTGTTGATTCACTATCAGGGCATGGTCGTGATCCTAAGCTCAGGTGAGCGTGTTACATTCACATATCTTTCATGCAATCTCAAACCTCTCCTCAGGTGTTGCCGTCCGTAAGTTTTCAATGATGTCATTGTAATTGGCTCATCGTTTGACCTAATGACAGCCCTTGTGTGGGCCCAGTGAGTCGGGCAGCTCCCTAACTGCAAGAGGTGCTGATAGCAAATAGATATAAGACTACGTTGTTCAAGAATTTGGCTGGAATCGCGTGGTCAACATACCTGTCTTTGAGCGCTGCCACTTTTGTCGATGTTGTCATCGCATCGACACTATGTTATCTCCTCGCCACTTCACGTACAGGGTTCTCTAGGTATGGAGCAGTTCATTCCCTATTGTGATATGAAACACTTACGCAGATTACCCAGCACCGATTCATTCATAACAAAACTCGTGGGCTATACCATCAGCACAGGCTGTCTGACAAGGTAACCCTCCTTTCAGCCTACCCAATAGTACCTTGACTAATATATCAACAGTATATGTTCAATGGCAATCATCATTACAGTGAGATTATATTCTGTTTGTCTACATTCGAGGTCTGAGGGTCGCCTGCAGTCCGCTGTGATGCCGACGAACTTCATCTTCATCGCTCTCCAATTTTTAGTGACTAAACGTATGACCAATAACATTCTCTCAATGTAGTGCTAACCAGCGTTTTCAAGTATATGCCAACTCGTTTATCGCATTCCTGAACGCGCGACACTACATGCAGGCCAACGCGACCGTCGACTCTCACCAACTCCATGACCGACATGGCGTCTACCGTCCGGAACTTCGCGTTGGCGTATCGCAAGACGGAGAGTTTCAGAAATCCCAGGGCACTGAAGATGCAGTGCTGCACATCACGCAACCTGTTCAGGATGTTTCGGTTAGTAGCTGTGCTATTGTCGATGGAAAAACGCTAAATGACGTTTGAACCAGTCGCCAGCAGGATCGACACATATGAAGTCTTCATCGCTGGCGTGAGAGTTTAATAGGCATTCACGACTATTGTATGTTTCCCGACGAGGTAGCGCTCGCAAACCTAGTTATGAGTGCTTGGTCACTTGTTATCACGCTGCCTGACACGTTATTTGAGATGACGGATTCACACGTCCTACGTTATTGCATGCCCGGTTGCACTAGATGAGAGGGGCGATTCATTGACGACAAGTATTAACCTACTGTATAGCACGCCAATTCAAACAGCACCCTGAATTCGCAGAATACTCAATGCGCTACACCTGGCCATCAACATCCATTTTGTCCAGTGACCTTCCAAGTCACTTCCCTGTATAGCTAAAGACTGAGTACGCGGGAAGCGCAACAGCAAGACTCACAGACGTTCTTGGTTTCTGCATGGTCTGTGATAAAATAGGCGCATTCAATGGTCTGTTGAAAGATCTGTTCGAGGAAACCGCGCATCGATGAAATCTGGCCAAGCGTCTCGTCCTGCATCATAAAGCTGCAAATTTAGACCCGAGTTATTGATAAAATGATGTATTGCTTTGTTGCAATATAATTGGACGATGATAATCTACACCGAAGACTCGTAAGCAGGAGTTAACAACGAGAGAGGTACCAACATACGTTTGATACAATCTTTGCACATGGCTGTATCTGCGGAACGGGATTAGTTCGGTTCTAATCAAGACGAATTGAGCCCATAAATCCGCGAGATTCCCGATAAGAGTCAATGATACGTGCTCCTGAGATTATATGCGCCCTTGAGACCCGCCGGTGTATTTTGTGCGGCGGAATATTAGATCTCGCAGGTCCCAACAGTATATTGATGCCTTTGGCAACCTCCTTGGCGTCTCGAAGTGACGATTGGGGATTAGCACATCGTTCCGCACCGAAGGAGAGTCAGTCGACGAGGCGCCTTCGCAATTGATATTTGGAAAAACAAACCCGCGGCCGCGGGAACTTTTTAAGTACTGTGTATGATTACTTGTTCTAGGAAACTCGGGATCCTTATCGACTCACCGAAACCTTGTTGGGCGTTTTTCTAACTTTCCCTAAAAACCAACGGGCTCTGCCACAGGTACTATATGCCCTAGACGAAGAGTCAGCATTTCGAGGGAAGCGAATATCATTCCCATCGATCATCAGCGACGTACCGAGTTTTCACTAACGCTTGCTACACCGGACTGCAGGTTTCGGGAGGAAGAAATTTCTCGATCGAATGAGTCCACTCAATGTAATCAAAAGATGTTGAAGACCGGTTCGAGCGAAGTGTTTCGAGTAAGGGAAGCATTTCGTCTAGAGTCGAGCAACAGGCCATCGCAATGAGTTCGGGAAACCTCGAAGCAGTAAGATTATTTCAAGGCTTGCTGCTGTGCTGATTCAAGCGTCAATTATGCGCTATTGGATTCTAGGAAACGTCAGGAAGTCGAAGGAGCGGCCATCTTCATTCGCCCAAGGTTTGTAATAGATTTCCAACTGGCAGTGGCAATTACTGGCAGAATTCGATACTCGCATTGATGATCTATCACTAAAACAGGTTGGGAGGGTCCGGAGAGCAACGAAGTCAAGGAACAAATTGGCAAGACGGTGGCGCAAGTGATGTTGAACAAATATTAATGCAAATGTCGCACGCTTCTAATCTAAACGTCAACACCCATCTGCACAGACAGGTATCAGATACTCAAACGATAGTACTGGCTCATGATAGCTTTATGGTAAGTCGAGTCTCAACAGATGTAACGAAACAGCACATTCTTGGTCGAACAACACCACGCGTCGCCTTATCATATCCTTTGGTTGCGCGAACCCTGCCGCGCTCACAGTGAGTTCCTGCTTCGACTTCTACTCAGCGTCTAATGGTAATTGCTAATGTCCTTGCAGCTCAGGTGATTGTCGGTGCAAGTTGAATTACCTTGTATTCGGTTGTCGATGGCATTTCGTTTTGTTGCCAATCGAC
>JABBWB010000605.1:0-18369 GCA_016628085.1 Suillus occidentalis
TGCATGACGAGGTAAGATCAGCACAAAACTTCATACAGCAGACGGGCGCATGAGGATATGCCAGTAAGAAATAGGGCGGACGATAGCAGGCTGGACAACATCGTGAAGGCGCATATCTTCCGCAATGAAATGATAGAGAGATGAATACTGACCCTCATTGAGGCCAGCTGCGAGTACACAGCGGGGCACTCCTTCGTTCGCCCCAATGTAAGATAACACAAGGAAAGGAGGCTAAACACATCGGCCAGTGTGTTGTCCACTCGGTGGTTGTAAGTCGTGTTATCATCCCGGACATCGTTGAGTTTGTGACTATCGAAGAGATATATCCAAAATGAGACAAACAATACCTGGAAGAAAGGAAAAATTTACCCACCTTGTTTAACGACAGCCTGGTAAAGGGCATGCACATCTGACGGCTTGATAAACTCGGCACGGTCCCTCTTCAAGGCAGTAAGCCGGTTCCGTATGCTGCGGTGGGCAAGGGTTCGTTAAACCCATAGCAATAAGAGCGCGCACTAGACTTACTTGATCACGGCCTCGAGGATCGGCAATTCTGAGAATATAAGAGATCAGTGAGGCTCGGGATCAAAGCAGCATCTGCACTTGCCCTCCTGCGCGACCGGTGCGCTCATCTGTGAGATTCACAGTGCTTTCTCGTCGTCGAGTACGTGGGACACTGATTGTATTTCTTCAAGCAACAGAGGCGCCAGCAAACCAGCTCCGTCTTGAGTTGCCCAGATTTGACCTATCATGATCGGAAAAGGCAAGTGCTTTATGGTCGATTTCATGTTTCCCACGGTATCATCCCATTTAAGCTGACTGTGGCCTTTGGCAGTGCCCAGCAAAGTGCCCGTTCAAGTCAGTTTGTCTCCTCGTTCACCACTACCATCGTCTATACCATCTACACGTCCATCAAATACAATGGAGAAGATCAAAGAGGTCAGCAACGATCGTTTGCAAACATCTAATCTTACTGAAATGCGGTTGTAGAAAATGAACCAACTGCGCTTTGAGGCAGACAATGCGGTCACTCGCGCTGAAGATGCAGAAGCTAAGAACAAGAAATATGATCAAATCATTCTAGAAAAGGATCAGGAGATTACTTCGATGACCCACAAGATTTCTGTTCTTGAGGCGGAGCTTGACAAGGTAGACGCCAAACTTGCGGAAGCCAAGGCTTCACAGGAAGAGGGAGAATCGTTGAAAAGCACGAACGAGAACCTCACAAGAAAGATTGCGCTACTAGAGGAGGAACTCGATGCTGCTGAGAAAAACGTGAAAGAAACAATGGAGAAGTACGCTGTGTCCGCCATCTCTACCTGTTATCGTCGACTGATTACCTGTTCAGGCTGCGACAAGTGGACGTCAAGGCAGAACACTTTGAACGCCAAGTTCAACGGATCGAGCAAGAGCGCGATCAATGGGAGAAGAAGTTCGAGGTATCTCATGCACTCGATGCTGTTAGAAATGTCAACTGACACACTTGCACAGGAAATGCAACAGAAGTACAAGCAGTCTCAAGCGGAACTGGACAACATGGTCGCCAACATGGAGTCACTGTAAACTGTTTCTTCCTGTCTCCTGCGCTCTCCATATAGAGCTCCGATCTTGACTATCTCACACCACAGCCTGCACAATATGGCCACGACTCGCTACACGACATTCTCATAATTCTTCTACCAGGAATAGTGTCTGATTATTTAACTGAATGAATTCCCTTTGGCTGATCTCGCGATCTAGCACTTTGTGCTTCGCTTCTAAGTTCCTTGCTGAAGCGTTAGGGGGTTCAGTCATAATTACATAAGTTACAAGACATTGACTATTGACTTCGTTGGCACGTGACCAGACGCGTCTAGATTTTCTTACACACTCATCCTTCAGAATGACTCCATGATGCGGCAAGCATTACCGCGTGGGGCAGCTGACATATTCCCGTGGGCACCGTGTTCTTCAGCTCGACCTCCAGGACCATAACGCAGGAATAGACGTGTTGTTTGCTACTTATCGGGCTACGAGGTGGCCGTTGGTATCAACCGCGTTATGCAGTACCAGGCATGGAGTTGGTGTCCATTGGATATAGGTCAGTATCAGTGCCGCCCGATTTTGTGTCAGACACTTCCTCCGTCAATTCTCAAATCCCCCTATATATACGTGGAGCTGATACAAGCTCACTCGCATTACCAGTTATTGTCCTAGTTTGTGTGTTTCCTTGTTCTCAATGACATCAAATAGTCACTGCCAGGAAATTTAAACCTTTCTGCTTCCTATGGTTTATTTGTGCTCCATACTCAGGTATCCCTCTTAGGTCTCATTCGTCCATTTGCGGCAGTGCCTCAGTGCTCTGAGATTGGCCTATCACCTCCAGATCGTGTTTGGGACTGTTCTTGTTGAGGTGGGCAGCTCCTATGCTTATCCGTGAAGTCTTTTTATCAAAGTGCATCACTCAGTTACATGATCATTGTTAAGATTCGGTAGTCCTTGAGGAGACTCAACTATCATTAATCAATGTCCTCTTCCTCAGGTGAGATAGTGGAGAAGCTCGATTTCATAATGTCACAGGACATATTGTATCTGCGTCATTCATACAACCAAGACTTTATTCTTCCTTAAAGTTTAGCGAGACAGAATTCACGCAGTGTCGCTCGTCGGCTGTAGATGTTGTGAGATCAAAAACACGCACTGTAGAAAAGAACGTACTTGGCGTGTCAAATCCTTCCCCCTTGAACACATGCCCAAGGTGACCACCGCATGCGGTACAGGTAATCTCTATCCGCGTCATAAACATCGACCGGTCTTCATGCCTACTAACGGCACCAGGGATCGCTAAGAAGAACCATGAGAGAAGTATGGATCTCCTAGAACGATAAGTTACCATCAAAGAATGCAGGCCATCCACATCCGCTGCTGAACTTCGTGCTGCTCTTGTATAGTGGTGTCCCACAGGCAGCACAGCCGTAAACGCCTTGCGCGTCATGGTGATTGTAGTCCCCTGTGTTGGGCGCCTCTGTTCCTTTCTGACGCAGAATTCTAAACTATCTCCGACGTAAGGAGTGAGCATATGTCGAAGGTGTGGATCGGAGAACACACCTGCTCTGGAGACAAAATGGCACGCCATTCGTCTTCAGACTTCAATTTAGAGTTAGCGGCTTCCATGACGAAGGAGGATCGGTGGAAACGAGATTTGAAAGTGAGAAGAGATGTTCTTATGATGCTGGTGAAAGATACAACAGAATTCCTGAGATACCGTGACAGCATATATAGCTATGTAGATGGCTACTAGGGCAGGTGCGATCATATGCGCTGACAGTGACAACCGCTGACAATGACGTCAGGTGACCAGCCGAAAAGGGTCAGGAAGGTTGTAATGAAAATTGCGTGATGTCTAATCGCAAAGCTACGGGAGACCATTGCCAGCTAAGACTACTCTGTCAATCACCTTTAAAGGGCTTCAGTTGATATTCTGACACGAGCACCATGGACAGCAATTCCGCGACGCAAAACTCAAGTCGGCGCGTGCATAGGTGGAGGATACTCTTCAATTTTGCCCCCCAAGGACTCAGGACTGCCACTACTACCAGTAACCAGACGAACCGATTGCCAATACACCTAAATCTTCCTCAATTCTATCGCAGCTTCCCTATGCCCAACTCAAGGGATGCAATAATTATTGGTTTTGAACACACGATGGTCGGCCGCAGCCAACTAAAATTGCTTTCCGATTCAGCCCACCTCAAGTCGATCAGATATGCGGCAGAGAATTGCACCGGATACCAACCTTTCATCCTCGTCTTTTCTCCCTTGACTCTGATTTCCGAGATCACATTGTATCTATGAACTTTTGGCCCTCCTCCGTTGACCAACTCACAGGTCCGATTCCCAACCCGAACGGCGTTCCCTCCACTCGCTTGTAACAGATCCATTTAGCGGTCTTCGTCAATGGAAATTGGTCCACAGAACGGATTCATATGTGAGCGATCTTATTGCATATACTCTATGAACACCTTCCGTATTCATGTTCCTCCTTGTCCCTTCGCAGATGTTACAGACTGCCTACATTTTGGTCCGAATTTTCATTGAACCCATCCATTGCGCAGGATCATGTAATATAATACTCTGTCCTCGATAGGATATGAGAATGTATTAGGTCAATTCGCGCTTCACCTGTTCGCAGGCCCAATACCTTTTTACTGCTCTCATCTGCTGTGCCAGATGTGGGGGATATTCAAGAACATTAATGGGATCATTGCTCGCAAAATATGCTGAGTCTGCTCGGAGATCAGTACTTAAATCATGTCAGACTTGTAACCAGGCCGATTATGCGCCAATTTGAGATAGTGAGATTTCTACTCCACCAGAGCTTCCGTGATGGTACCATGCGCCAGGCTGGTCACGAGCTTGCACCACACACAGGGAGCTCAACGGTCGTAAAGGGTGCCGCTCGACCAACGCAAGAAAGATGAACCCAGCTGCTTAAGCTTCCTGCCCCCCTCGCAGCATTGGAGAACAATAATACCCTGAAGTAGCCATGGAACAAGAGTAGATTGTGATGCATTGGCCACACTTTGTCCTCTTGGCAGTGCAATTATAAGTACTTGACACCCGTCGCGTAAATCGCCAAAGACAATGTGCCATATCAAAGGTCCCCAATAATAATAAATTTGATGCTGTTGTCAAGGCTCGCGGAATGAAAACTGAGATTACGACTTGTTGACACTTGTGTGATACATCACTGCCGGAGTTTAAGTTGGAAGTACAAACTCAATTGCGGTGCCCGCGCACGACTTTACATACATACATATTACTGATACAGCAATGCCAAGTAGATATATTATGGAACGCGTCACAGCCATTAGATGCATCAAGGTCAATCCAACTTGGACGTTGGCTTCTTGGTATCTAGTATTAATTTCCAATCATGTGCAAAGCTGGCGCTGACAGCGCAAACTGGTCGACCCCTATCATGTCATCATTATTACACATCGCGGGATGACATTGGGAGCGAAGATGACAAACCTTCATTCACCCCGCGGCCCTAGTCCCGGCATTCAATGTTGTTCCTGTCAATTCTGAATCAAAGGATACCACGCTGTGGTTGAAGTAAACATTGATTGTGCAGCTGGGACTACGAGGGGGTCTGACTGAGATATCAAGGAAGCTGCTGAGTTTTCTCATGGGTGATGATTTTGGGGACGTACTGGTGGCTTGATCATCTTCATCTTCATCTTCTGCTCCATCTTCTGCTTCTGCTTCTACTTCTACTTCTTCATTTTCGTTTGCCTCTTCTTCTATGTCTGCATCTCTAGCGTTTGCTATTCGATTCAGCGTAGCAATAACATCTTCCCCTTCTTGTTCATTATGTGCATCCACATAAATGCCACGGATGGTTTCGTTCGGAGGGAGATCGGTGACTAATCCACTATATGTGAGATATGGGCGAATAGAAAGAACTATCACACTAACCGGAAAGACTGCCTTTTTTTAGATTTTATGCGCTTAGTATCCTGTTATGAAATGCGCAGATGACACATACCTTCAACCACATCACACAGAGTCTCCTCAGAGACGGAGGCTTGGCTGTGTACGGACTCTTCTGGGCTTCCGCGTGCTGGCCGGCGGTCGGCGAGGGAACTCGCACTGTTTTGTTCTGACATACCAGGGGCATCATCTTTTGTCGGCAGTAAATGTCTAACCAGATCTTCTGAAGTTCTCTGTATGGCGATTCAACTCGATATACATGTTATGCGGCTAGTCGACGTACTTTGATGCCCTTATAAGCTCGGTATGTGACTTTTCGAAAGTGCTTGGCATCCGACCCGCGGACGAAAAGGTTGACAACCAACTTGCGGAAAGACTTCTTCTGCACCTGAAGCTGGTCTCTGAGTTTTACTGCTCTAGTATGACATGGGTGAGTAAAGCCTTTTTAGCTAGGTGAAAGGCCTACTGGTCATATCGAATCTTGCCAGCGGAGTAAGCTCGATTGAATGTAACTTTATCTGATGGTTTCAGACGATTGTCTTCCAACAAGTCGGCCAGCTCTCGCAGGGTTGCCAACGATAATTGTAGATATATCTCGCCCTGTTCGAGATCTGACCCGCCCTTCAACTTGACGAAGGTCGCGACCGAGTTCTCAAATTGGCTCGCAGGTCCACAGTTTGCGGATATTCGAAATGTTGTGCTAGCTTTGGGGGGACCCATGGAATACGACTAAAAATTGACGGAAGCTGGCGTAATCTGTCGCGTTAATTCCTTGATTATATACAGAGACTTGCGTGAGCGATTGATGATGATAAGTTTGGGGGGCAAAGATAACCAGGTTGTTTCCTTCAAAGGAAGATGGTGCGAATATGGCAAAAAGCAGCTGCTATAAATCTGGATGTTTGAGCGCTTGAAGCTAAGCCTCGTCGATGAGGAATCGTGTGATCCTCGAGATGGAACAATACAACAGAATATTTTTATCATTCGGTTGAAGGTTCTCTTTCGGGTACTTTGCAGATACGTATACTCACCCGGATAAGAAAATGTTGTTGAGAAGTAACTTGGCATGGGGTTGATGCAGATGACGGTCTGCTATTGTACTTAGGCATAGCTAAGCGGTAAGTTAGGTTCTGAAGTCCGCGAATTGCCGGGGTCCGAATTACTATGTGGGTCCATGTTTCCATCGCTTTGACAACTTTTACTCTAAGTCCACACCACACTACTCAGGCAGATTTTTGAGGATGATCTCGACCTCCGCTGTTCATTCTCATCTCTCTGAATATGAGATTTGGTGGAAAAATCACTACCAATTTCTTACAGAAAAGGGTTATAAGCTTCGAA
The DNA here is from genome assembly GCA_016628085.1 of Suillus occidentalis. Lineage (NCBI taxonomy): Eukaryota > Fungi > Basidiomycota > Agaricomycetes > Boletales > Suillaceae > Suillus > Suillus occidentalis. Next base: position 6,817 of record JABBWB010000605.1, read on the forward strand.
GTCGCTACAGTCCAGATTGGGTTCCCTCTTGGACGAACACCAATAAAGTTGACATAAACTGCGAGGATGGAATCGTGTCGCCAGTAGGTGTTTCGATAATTGCAGTATTTATCAATTACCATCCGTCCTTTAGCACTATCTTGTGTTGGATGCACGGCGCATTCAAGACGGTGCTCGCGTCTCACTTAAGCGTATCGACGTATCGCGACACCCTTATGAAATAGAAATTGGCCGCTATTTCTCTACCTTACCTCTTAGCAACGATCCAGCCAACCATTGCGTTCCAATTTACGATGTTCTGGAGGCGCCCGGCGACGAACATACTGCGATAATTGTCATGCCGCTGCTTCGGGATGCTACAGATCCTTATTTTGACACGGTCGGGGAGGTTGTAGACTGCATCCACCAGCTTTTTGAGGTAGGGTCTTGTTGATTGACTGATTATGACTTATTTCTTTCCACTTTCTTTCAATTGAAGGGGCTGCGCTTCATGCATAAACATCATGTTGCTCACCGGTACGCACCTAAGTTGCTCCAACGACTTGTCTCATGGCTTGGACTTAGGGATTGCATGCAGCTGAATATCCTAATGGATGACAGCATGTTCATAGACCCATGGCACGCAAGCGACCAGTATATGTCGGAGGACTATAAACGCGTGGCGAGGCATCGTTCGCGCACGAAGTCTCCTCCACGATATTACTACATAGACTTTGGCATCTCCCGCCAATACGAGGCATCCAATACCAACCCATTGGAGGAACCGATATTTGGCGGAGATAAAGAAGTACCTGAGTTCAACGAAGACAACTTCAAACCTCGGAACCCTTTCCCAACTGATGTTTGGTATCTTGGGCACGCTATCCAAGAAACATTTCTCGAAGTAAAGTGCAATAGTGGCTTATTGCTTTTCACACTCTGATTACAAAAAAACAGCACTACTCAGGTGTGGAATTCTTGAACGATCTGGTATCGGATATGATGCACTCGGATCCAGCACAACGTCCGAACATGGACGAAATTTTTTCTCGATTCCAGGTCATACGTCAAGGTTTCAGTAGCTGGAAATTACGTTCCCGTGTAGCTCATGATGAGGAGAAATCTGTTTTTGATTTCCTAGTACACTGGACCCGTCGCATTCAGTACATAGTACGCAGGATTTCCCCAACACATACCTCGCTGTCATAAAGTGGTCTTCTATGTAATCGGTCTCTCACAATGCACAAGATTTTTGCCCTGCAGTCCCCGCATTTATAGGGTTTGACGTGTCACGCCACACTTGACTGCACACAGCGTCAGGTATAGCTGTCCTTAATGTGCTTACCAGAGTTAGTTAGAGTTAGTTCTTGTGTATCAACGCATCTCTCACTGCGAACCAGTGAGTTAACAAATCAAAATACTTGACAACCGTTACGTTGGCTGCCGCTAAGGACAATGTGCGGCATCTCAGATTCGATCATTGTTCGCCGCTCCGATGCATCCTCAGCACATTAATGTTTCCCAGCTCGCGGAGTAGAACCTGGGATTGTGACAGTTATGTGCTGTATCACTACCGGAGTTTGAACTGAAGCTGTAACTCTTTATAACCTCTGAAGCGCGGGATAAACAAGGTTTAACGATAATCGATAATCGCCCATCACCATCGTTACAGCTTTCTGGAGTTTTCTAGCCATGTGAATCTAAGTAGAGACCCATGGATGCCCGATCGACGATACATCATTGATACAATACTGCTGACTACGTACGTACTACATGTTTCTTGACGTTAAGTGCAACAACCACTTCTCATCTTGCATACCCTAACTTTGACGCAACAGCGCTACTCAGGTGTAGGATTCTTGAGCGATCCACTATCAGACATGATGCATTCGGATCCAGCACAACGTCCGAACATGGACGAAGTTTTTTCTCGATTCCAGGTCCTGCGTCAGGGTCTCAATACATGGAAATTACGTTCCCGGGTGGCCCATCATGACGATAGCTCTCTTTTGGATCTCCCAGCCCACTGGGCACGTCGCATTCAGTACATAGTACGCAGAATTCCCCCAACGCATACCTCGCCGTCATGGAGTGGACTTCTTTGTAACCAGTCTCTTTCAATGCACGAGTTTTCTGCCCCTGAGTCCATTTGTAGAGTTTTCAACTGCAGTGTCAGATGGCAATCGTCGTCTGTAAGGTATTTACCGATGTTCGTTCTTAAGTCTAACAACACACTTACACCCACCTCAGGTGACCACGCGAGAACAATCAGGACAGCTCCGACAATCATACTGGCAGTTGGCCTTCATAATTATGATCTAGGCATTCAACTCAAGCCCGCGCGTGCAAACACATCTCATGTCCAGTATGGGCGTGGGATGCTCTTTCATTCGTCTAGATTTTGTTCCTACTATTAGCCTCCTAATGCTGGTATCCGACAAGCATATCCAAGCTTGCATCTTCCGCAGTTGCATAAGCTTCCCTAAACCAAAATTGAGGGATCCCATGAGAATTGGCTCGAAAGCACGATTGTCAACCGCAGTCAACGTGTTTCCCCAGTTCAGTCCAGTTCAGGCTGGATACACGGCAACAATCAACCGTTCTGTGCACTTCGTTGACACGGCGTTTCTTTTTCCCTCCAACCCCTCCCTCGTTCATCGTGTGGCAGCAGCCTCGCTAAACCACTCAGAATCACAATCCAACGTCACCATGGTCCCTGAAGGGGCAAGTTAGCCAGACATATGGAGGCGACCCACCTTCGCCTGAAAACCTTCCCAATTTTCTCATTTAATTCAGCTCATATGTAAACGTAGCACGTTGATGCAATCCATTCTGTCTGGACTCCGTTCCCCTCTTCACTCGGACGACACGTAAACGTGAAACTCGGCCCGGGAGGGTGCCTCAAACAATTCTTGTCCAGACACCGGCAAGTCGCACGTCTCTGACAAAGGTAGAGTAAATTTGCATTTCTTGTAACCATACAGACGCAGGAAATTTGCTTGGTTAGCAGGTTGGTGAAGCTGAACTGAAGTGGATATTGAGTGGATATTATAGATATTCGCTCGACCATGAATATTTGAATCATCGTGGCATCCCTACAGTCATCCGGCGTTTCCCTTGCGGTGTGCCCAGGTTAGCAACCCCCTCATAAACACTGCATGTCTAGATCTTTGATATCATTCAATCACCAGCTGACGATAGCAGTGCCTGCATAACAGGGCATAAATAGATTCTCGAATGAAATGCATACGCACACACGACTGATGGTGATTGATCACAAATACCGTGACAGTCTCAGAAATGTCTTCACCACTGACTCGACCCACTTGGACCCCTGCACAAGCAGCAGCTCTTCATGGCATTCGCACCACAATCGGTGCTTTCAAGCCTACGTTTGGCCAGGCCGAATCGCTCGCTGAGCGCGCACGGTTGCCCAGTGAAGGACTCCCGGAAGGCATTCACGTCTCTTGTGAATTAGCTCCGCCATCCTCTCAGATCCCTGCATCCATTCACTCAGCCTCGATCCAACCGGATCAGGTTCCCATCTTCTTTTATACTGATGGGCCTTCTGAATTCTTTGCTGATGCGAAGAAAGACGTCAAAGTCATACTTCATCTGCACGGAGGCGGTAACGTCTCTGGGCATCCAACGGAACGGAGGTTTATGACATTCTTCTCTCGGATACTTTGTGCACTTGGGAAGAAATCTAGTGCACTAGGATCCAGTGCACCCATTATCGCAGCCCCGTCCCGTCGACTCGCGACAGTCGCTGAGAACCTCTTTCCAGCAGCGTTACAAGATATATTCTCTGCATACCATCACCTGATCTTAAAAGGCTTTGCCGCCGAAAATATCACTATCACAGGTGATAGTGCAGGCGGAAACTCGGGTGCGTAATGATCTACCAAGTACTTCTCGTATTCGTGTCTCACTTCCATTCAGCTGTTGTCCTCACGTATATCATCTCGCAATCTACTCTCCCGATGCCAGGACGTGTCGCACTCTTCTCCCCAGATGCAGACCTCACTTATGCCTCCTACACCTCTATACCCCACGACATCATACCTCTATCGACCTATGAAGCCTGTTCTTCCCAATATCTAGGCAATTTCCCTGCCAACGACCCTCTAGCATCAGGCGTCCTAATTCCATTTACCGCAAGCTGGCCGAAGACATTGGTGATGACCGGCACAGCTGATAATGTTGCTGAGAGCTCACGGAGAATCGTGAGTGGTATTCAAAAGGCGGGCGGGATAGCTGAGCTGGTGGAGTACACGGATTTGACGCATGCGTGGTGGATGTTTTCTCAGATCTTTCCGCAATCGGACGATGGGTTGGAGAGGCTCGCAGCTTTTGTTTACAACTGAATGTATTGCAGATGTGTGTGCATGTAACTTGATACTGATTGCGCCTTCTGCTGCAAGCTGATCCATTGTAATCATGCATATTGGAAGACGTTTTCGGTTTCTGTCGTTGTGCTTACTAGTAGCACCAAAGTTGGTCCGAGTTTGTCTAAGCAAAACACCCTGCAAGTCCATCATACATTCAAAGATGCATCCCATCTACAGTCGTCCTGAAAACAAAAATGCACTCATACCAGGGCACAATCACCACATAACCCTACCACCCAAATAACAGGTCCCCAACCTGCCCAAGCACGCCCCTCACAGGACTCTGTTGTGCATTAACGACTGGTAAAGGCACAGCGTGTGCAGATCTCTGGGGTGCCGGCGCAGGAGCTTTACGAAACGCAGCCACAGACGGCGCAAGCTTGATCGGCGTCCCAACGGTAGCAGCACTATCCACCACCATCGCATTTCCATCTGTATGCGCTTGTCCTTGTGAATTCTGGATTTGTACCCTTGGTGGGGAAGTAGACGCTGTGAAATCAGGTCCACGGGGATCCTGAATAGAGTCCTTCATGTTATCGCGGAAGTCAGTACGCCGCTTAACATTAAAAAAAAGTGTCTTACGGCCCATTTAACGCCCACCATCCAAGTTCCCCCCAAGACCTCCCCATTTCTCCTGACCGCACGCATGGCTTCTCCAGGGTCACGGAATCCGATCCGAAACGCGTTCACAATCTCCGAATTAGGCTCCGGTTCGGTGCTTGCGCCAAGCGAGCGAAAATATTCCACTGTGAGGGAATATTTGTCTGGTGGATAGCCGAAGACAATGATGTAGGTCGGTTGGCTTGGTGTGCTTGATTGGGTATGGTTTATAGACTGAGAGGTGTTCAACGTAGAGGGTGAGTTTGTTGAGAGAGAGAAGGGCTATGATTGGGAGTGTGATTAAGTGTAGGAAATCAGAATAAGGACAGGACGTACGCGCGAAGGAGGTAGAACTGCCCGCTGAGAGTCGCTAAAAGAGGAACCTTCACGGAATAAATCATTGACTGAACTGGTCGGTGGCGCGTCCATGTCTGTGAACGCTTGCCTTTGCCTTGCAATGAACCGACTTTAGCACACTAAACAAGAAACTCAACGTAAACGTACGTGCTTGAGCTCTCAAACATCGACTCGGCACCAAAATGCGAGGCTCCACGAGACAAACCCTTGTTTATCTTTGCCTTCGTCTGCACGACGGGAATTTCATCTGTATTTTGTGCGCTGGATGACATGACCTATGCGCCTGATGCGTCAGTCGTGTTTCTGAACATGGTAAACGATTACTTACATTATGTTGCGCCACGGACTGCATGGATTATATTGAGAAGTTAAGGTAGTGTGAGGTAGGACAAGCGTACCATCATGTAGCCTGGCTGGTAATGTGTCCTGGACTGCCCGAAAGTGTCAGTGAGAGACGTGCCAAGGGGGCCTGTGCCACTTGTGCTGCCCCAGGGATTATGGCTCGTGCTTTGCGCATGCGGATGTGAATGAGTATGGGGGCTTGTGCTCGATGACATGGCCACTTTTTCAAGTTTTCTTAAAACGAATTAGATGCAGCAGGAAAGCACTTGAGCAAGGATCAACAGTTTGAGCAGCGTTCTGGTCCAGCTCTTGTAGAGCTAGTTTTCCCACGCATGTTTACACATCTATGAGCACTACCACCACCCGCCTCGCCCACTCCCTTCGTGCAGGAACATTCAGACCTGCCAATCGCTCAGTTCCATTATCCAGCTCTGCGCTCTTTCTTCGCGCCAATGCGTCTGGTTCTCCTGATCTAAGGTTCTCTCGCTCCGAGTCATCCGCCTTTGCCCGACCATTCCATGCATCACACACGGCATACGACTTTCATTTTGACACTCACCACTTTGTGCAGCGGCTCGAGCGCGAGGGGCTCAACCGTGCACAGGCGGAAGGCATAATGGGTGCCATGGCAGAGGTTATCGACGAGAGTATACGGAATATGACGAGCAATATGGTCACGAAAGCCGAGCAGGAGAAGGTGAGTGCTACCACTGCCTATCGCGGTGCCACGAGACTCAACAAATAGGCAATTTGACCCCGCGTTTTCATTTGCTGTATCATACACTTTGCATTCCAGCATCAATACACTCAGCAAGTCGATTTCGCCCAACTGAAATCCGAGCTGCAGCTTATTGAGAAGAACGACCTCGCTTCTTTGAAGTCTGATAATGACCGCCTGGTTGCGGATATGCAGAAGCTGAAGCAGCGACTGCGTGAGGAGATCACGCGTACGCAGGCTGGCGTTCGACTAGATCTTAATCTGGAGAAGGGACGAATGCGGGATGAGAGCAGCGGGCAGGAGCTCAAGATCAAGGAGGTGGATACGAGGATCGAACAGGAGATTGCAAACTTGAGGACAACGATTCAGCAATCGAAGGTGTGTTCTGAACTTTTGGGCGAAGCTTGGATTACTGAACTGTTGGGTATTTAGGCAACGACGCTGCAGTATCTTGTTGGATTCGGTATGTGCAGATTTAAATGCTTGGCTTTGGGCGCCGTTGATGTTTTGTGTTTAGTGACTGGTTGTTCTGCACTTCTAATGGCATACCTGAGATTCAGAGTGTAGAACGTTGTGTCATCATCGATGCTGTTCCTTGCATTTGAACTAAGCTTCGATCGTACCGTGGATCAGGAGGATAACCTAATTTATCACTTAATTCAATTGTATGATTGCCTGTAAGTACTTAGATACTACATAGATTCACATTGCCATGCACTGGCAAAGACTCGGATGAGCTCGAATGTTGGTGAAGCACCTACTCGGAATTTCAAGTTGAGCCGAGCCGTCGGCGGAAGCGAACTTGAAATTGTCACCAAACGGTTCACTCCAAAGTGTTTCAACTCGAACCATCAAGCTCGCTCTCGAAATCTTGCATCCAGATCACCAATGATTTTGTGACTGAAACACGTCTCCTACTAGGCTTATTAAATCAATACGATTTTAACTGCTAGCAGTGTCTAGCATTACTCGTCAACCGCGTGTCGCGCCTCTGCTCCCAACACATCCAGTATCTTGTTCCTGGATCGCAATGCTGCCCTTTTTTCCCTTCTCCTCTCCATTAGTTGCTCTTCAGCTTCGTCCTGTGCTATCAAAAAATCGAGGTAAGCTTGTTCCACCGGACGAAGTATGTCGTCGAACGAGTCTTCAGAGGAGAGTGCCGGACTTTCTTCTTCAGATGAAACCTCGAAATTAGGTGCATAGCAGAGAGACGCAACACCTTCACCCTCTTCATCATTTTGCCATGGATACTCGGCTCCAAGAAGCGCTTTGGTATCTTCACTCTCATCTACCTCGGGGAGTGAGAGCGCACTGTCGTTGCCAATGCCAGTCGGTAATTCTTCCTTGCCATCTTCACCGGGTGATTCATTTGATAGCAAAGCACCCAAGACAACGCGTTGTGTATGGCCCTCAGCGACCATGCGATGTTTATTCCGCTTTTCTACCATCCCTATACCTGAAGCGAGCACACGGCCAAGGTACTTCAGTGGCCCAATGACGGTGGCGGCGCTTGCATTGCGGTTACATGGACGTTTTGCACTTATAGCAATATTTCCCTCGGGGGTATCATCACCTGGGGCATTCTCTTGATCCTGTGGTAGGCATAGAGAAGAACTCCTATCGTGGTGTACCCGTCCTACGCGATTGCGCGTGAGTGTAACGCCAAGGACCTTGCTAGCTTTGTGATCTGATTTACCGAAGGCCTTTCGTTCGGCGGGGGTGAGTCTGTTGGTGGAGGAGAGTGCAAGAACATTGGTGATGCTCGTCGAAGTAGCGCCATCGCAGTGCGTCATGACTGTTGTTGTGGACATCTTTTCCATGATAATGCAGATTATGAATGGAATCAAGGAAGAGGGAACGATTTGTGGTGGCCTCAACGGACACTGCGAAGCGCATTTTTATATCTCGAGTACTGTGGACGGTGGTCAAAACCGTCCACAGTGTCGAAGTAGTGTGGAGGCCAGTGGGATGTGTCTTTGTTCATCGCGCTTTGACAGCGGTCGGGCCACAACTTCCAAGTTTGACGCTAGCCTTGGTTTGCCAAAGAAGGAAGGCGACCCCCAAGATAGCCACTCCGGAAGTCGACCCCCTTCCATTATGGTGGCTTGAGTGCTGTGACGCTTCAATTGGCAGGGGGCATTTTGAAACCGTCACCAAGTACTTAGGATCCATCATTTTTCCATGGTGCCCATTCTCCATCTAACTTGCTTGCTTGGTATCATTGCTAATAATATGGTCTCTTACTTCCGACTCCTAGCGGTCCATTGGCAGGAGGGCTAAGCATCAACTCGGTTCTAAATTGTGAACCTAACGAATTTTAGCCCTTTCGAAGCGAGCCGAGTTCGACATCGTATTCCCTTGACACCTTGCTCGCGCCATGCAATTTCTCGAATACTAGATAATGTTCATCAGTGCCACTGGCGATTCTTGACCTCAAGGTCAAATAGATGGTCACATAAATGCCCTATCATCGAGAAGTAAATAGTTTCAATATTGATTACTCCCCATTCTGCTCTTCACTCATGCTCTCCTTCTAGGTATCCATATATTATTGTCCTGGTTGCTGCATTTTTGTCGAACTTAATCACAGACGTGTCTACCCCTTGCCTCCGCCGCCTGCCTGGCTTACCATATTTGGGTAAAACACTGCTAAAAGGTGTACCTTCAAATATTCCGGCAATGCAGCTGTGTGCTACTGTGGCGTATCACTGTCAGATGTCTCACAAGTCGGTGCCATAATCTGAACGTACTGGAGGTGTGGCATTTCTCGTCCATTGAACTTAGTAAGTTCTGATTGCTGTGAAACCATAGTTTCTGCATCGGGATTTGTGGCTTAGAGCGAGCAGATTGATTCCTTGACAGACACTGCAGACAACGGAGCGAAAGGGCTCTGCTAGGCTAGACGCGTCTTCCCACTGGAACAACTCAAATCCGATGCGGAGCCGAAAGCTCAAGGTCAATAGCTCTACCTGCCACAGCAAGTAAGGCCAGTCTCAGAAGTGAGTAATCGATGCTTTGTGCCACATTTTTGGTTCCGAATACAGTCCTCACAGATTCCTAATTCGAATGGATGAGCGCGTTAAGGTTAGTGCTCGACAAATACCGCTTAGCCTCCGAGTATATATATATATATATATTCATTCGATCACGCAGGATGACATATAACCTCTGAAGTTACCATTTTCAAGTATCAAAGACCCCCTTAAAAGGTGAACCAACATGTATCGGACTCGATTATGATTCCCTCCCCATGCTCGTCACGCATATTCTTGCTTTAGGGGCAATCATGCATTATTGCCCTGGTTGTCGCTGCAGGTCTGACTCGCAGACGTATCTACCCTTTACCTCTACCGCCTGGCCCTCGTTCGTTACGGTTTTGGGTAACGCGCTGCAATTGGACACCAAACGACCTTGGCTCAATATACTGCGTGGGGAAAGACATATGGTTGGTAGCATATCAATGGCCTCTTTTCCAAGCTCTTTTATATCCGGTCATAGGAAAAATCATTCATTCCCGCATATTTGGGATCGACTTGATCATCATAAACTCCGAAACCATTGCGCGGGAGTTACTGGACAAGCGTTCTGCGAATTACTCTTCTCGTCCCGTCATTCGCACCAATGAATTGTATGCATTTCCGTTTTTCATTCAATCTGTTCTTCATCCACTGACGATATAGGGCCGGGTTGGATTTCAATACCGCGCTCCTTCCGTATGGGGAGACTTTACGACAACATCGCAGGATCTTCCATCAAGTCCTCAAGGCCGAAGCCTCGGTCTCATACCAAGAGATGTACTCTCGTCATGCAAATGAACTGGTCATCAATCTCTTGGGTTCCACTAGCGACCTACTCCAACAACACACTCAGACGTTCGTACCTTATCAGCAGCGCCGTTGTGATGTACGGTCTAGTTTACAATCAATCCTTGTAACAGATACGCAGGATCTTAATCATGGCCGTGACATACGGATACCTTGCTCACGGAGATGAAGCTCGTTTCTTTCCCGTGCGCACGAACTCCTCGATATCGGTAAACATATTGCTTCTCCCGAGAATGCTGCCATGTTCGCAGCCTTTCCTTTCCGTGAGTGTCTCCGTCGACGACATAATTTTGAATATTCAGCATGAAGTTGCAGTCGAAAAGCTACCGTTTTGGTGCTTTGGTGGAGCATACGCACAGATGGGACGCAGTAGAGAATTATCCCAGCAGCTTTTGAACGAGCCACTTAACGAAGTGAAGGCACAGATGGTACATTTTCGCAGAGTTGCCGATGGAATTTTCACCTGATCTGTTTGCACGAAGGCAAATGGTTCTGCCAGTCACATTCAGTCGCAGACTTTCTCAGTCAAGCTCATGACGATGCCGAGGAAACGATGAAGGCCGTTGCATTGATGATATACATGGGTAAAATTCATTTTACCAGGATATAGCTCATTGATTGACGTGAAAATGGTATCATAGCTGGCATAGACACCGTGAGTCGCTACTTGAGCAGCCCTGATTCTTACTTTGACATTCCACAGAGTGCATCCGCATTGCAGACATTCCTCCTGGCTATGGTGCTCCATCCTGACGTCCAAGCCAGGGCTCGTGCAGAAATTGATCAAGTTGTGAAGCATGATAAGATGCCGTGCCTTGCTGATAGGCGTCGCTGCCCTACCTTGATGCCATTCTACGTGAAGTCCTGAGATGGTATCCTGTCGCTCCTCTAGTTGGTCGGCAGCAATAAAACTTCGTGTTCGAAAATTTGATGACTGACCTCTTCCACAGGAATTCCACACACAACATCAAATGATGATGTTTACGGCGGGTACTTTATACCCAAAGGTTTGAATACGTATGAGTTGAGGTTGCCGTTCGCTCACCTGCTGTTTGATCAGATGCAGTAGTATGGTCAATCAGTGGTATGTCACTGTGGAGTGCATGTAACGACGGCTTGAGCTGATCATGGCCCAGGGCACTGTCTCGGGATGAAGACATGTTTCCTGATGCATCACGCTTCGATCCTAGTCGTCATCTGACAGTTGACGGGAAGCTAAAGGACTCTTTCGTAAATCATTTTGCCTTTGGTCATGGCAGGTGAATATTCACATTTGTTATCGGTTTTTCAATCATTTACTGACCCTTGCAGGCGTATTGTCCTGGTAGGCTGAGTCATGGTT
>JABBWB010000606.1:0-18318 GCA_016628085.1 Suillus occidentalis
ATTATGCGAGTTCATGAATGTACTGAATACTCATGTCGGGTTAGATGAAGTGAGTCACGCACGTCATGCGTATTTTCAAAATGTCACCTCTTTTACAGGTACTGCACACTGTACTACACGACCCAGAGATCGTCAAGTCCCTCAGTCAAGAAGCGCTTCAGACCGCCCTCATATTTTGGCATGATTTCGAAAAGTCTGCTATCAACTTCCCCCAGAACAAAGGGAAAGATTTGTGTCTCTTTCGTCCGAGATTCTGTCTGTGGGTCACGAGTTTGTCACAGAAGCTTCTGCCCCCGCGACCACCGGTGAAGATCAAGCCCTCCGAGCTCGAAGGTTTGAAGGACCGAGGGATGGGCACTCGTCTTCAAAGACAAGCATTTTTTACGCAAAAGGACTTGCTGGTCTATCCGGGCTCTCACCAAGCCTATATGATCTTACGCGCGGCGCCTGATGAAGAACCACGAAGAAAGGTGTACATGGCAGGTCACACAAGCAGTGCAGAGCAACTTGACCGCCTTGAGCGGCTGCTGAATGCGCGTGCCCAACTGAGTCGCCTTGTAGGCTGGAACAGCTATGCTGGCATGACGCTCAGCGACAAGATGGCGAAAACTCCGGGTGAGCGGTTACGTGCGGTAGCATGTCGGCCAGCCCTAATGTCCTGGTTACGTAGAAAATGTCAATCATTTTTTGGGTACCTTCTTGGATCGGACCACGCTCGTTGCTCGCAAAGCATTGCATACGTTGAGTTTGCGGAAGCAAGCACATCTTAAATCAACGAACCTCCCTATTATCCAGGCGTGGGATAGGGATTATTACTGCCCACCCGAGCCCCCAGCGCCACCAGTTCCTCTCCCCCCTCTTTCACTCGGACGTGTATTTATGGGCCTTTCACGACTATTTCAACACCTCTATGGAATAACGTTACGACCCGTTGATGTCGCATCTAGCGAAGTATGGCACTCTGACGTACACAAACTAGAAGTGGTTGATGAAGACAGAGGTGTCGTTGGTTGGATTTATGCTGATCTCTTTGCCCGTAGTGGGAAGTCGCGCGGAGCAGCACATTATACTGTCAGATGTTCTAGACGAACGGACGATGATGATGAAGCTGGTGACCTACGAATACCCGGAACAGATGAATTTGTTGGTCCTTCTGTCGAATTCGAAGCAGCTAAGCGGCATAGGCTACGTGGCGAGCATGGTGAATTCCAGCTGCCACTGGTAGTTTTGCTTTGCGATTTTGGACCGCCGTCTGTCGCTCGAGGCCCTACCATTCTCGAATGGTATGAAGTCCAGACTCTGTTCCATGAAATGGGACATGCCATGCATTGTAAGAGCTCCTTATCTCGTTAAGATCATGACTACTGACGAGATAATAAATGTCAAGCCATGATCGGTCGAACAGAGTACCACAATGTCGCAGGGACACGCTGTGCGACTGACTTTGTCGAACTACCTTCCATCCTCATGGAGCACTTCCTCAACTCCCCTAAAGTTCTCTCCCTCTTCGACACCGACGGCTCTTCAATCATCAACCAAATTGGAAATCATCACGAAGATCCTTGCCGGCACATCGATACCTACAATCACATCTTACTTTCTTTGCTTGACCAAGAATACCATTCCCCTTACGTCCTGGAGTCGGGCTTTGACTCAACAACTGCTCTCGCGAACTTATACAATACACGCGGTCTGATCCCGCATGCACCTGGGACGTCATTCCAGACGCAGTTCGGGCACCTCTTTGGGTATGGTGCAACGTATTATTCGTATCACTTCGATCGTGCTATTGCGTCCCACGTGTGGCGGAAGATCTTTTCTGCTGACCCACTCAACCGCGAGCTCGGAGACAAGTACAAGCAGGAGGTACTCAAGTACGGTGGTGGGAGGGATCCGTGGTTGATGCTCAGTGCACTGCTCGATGCTCCTGAGTTAGAGGTTGGCGACGCAGAAGCGATGCGGGAAGTTGGTAGGTGGAGGATGGAAGATGGAGTCGTTCCGGAAAGACATTAATATCTATACATGAATCTATCCACCGCTGTGTCTGTTCTCTCGCACTTAAGGGCCTGGACAGCTGCCGTTTATTTCTCAGTTTGTTTCTCAGTCAGTTTCGTTTGCCATGACATGGACAAACAAATGTAACCCTAACATCACCCAATATCTAGGTATTAATCGAGTTTAATCGTGTTTATACCAGGATAATTGGACGAGCGGGCTCCTTAGCAGCTCGTTCTTCGGGTCTTCCCGCACCCTGATTATCTCATGGGCCTGTCCCATTGCCTGATGCCCTGCGCATCGTTTGACATGACTAATATGTCTTTGCAATCCTCATTGCCACCTATGTCTAGCGAGGCTCGGTGAATTGGGGTCCTTACCTCTTCTCACTCGAACTGTGTGTCTCGCTAGGTACGCCAATAGTTTTTCTTTAGGATTCTCTTCTCACTTGAACTGTGTCTCGCTAGTAACTTTTGCGCAATTTATTTTATCATCGAATATTTATTCTCATGTCCGATAACACCAATGGAGCCTCCCAAACCATCTCCTCCAATCCCTCGTCAGGGGAGTCTCAAACGTTCGACCAATCAGCCGTTGACCAATGTCGAAAGTTCGTCGAAGACTATCGAAAGGGACTTCTCTCCAAAGGAGATGCCTTGTTGGAAATCCAGAACGTTTTGCAGGCTTCCATTGCACAATCTTCCACCCTCTCCCAGGTTGATTTCAAACCTGGATTCAATCATTTTCTCGAACTCCTTGATCAGGCCCATGACTCCGAGCTGCGAAATTCGCACCGAAGTCCCACCTTCGAGGAACGATGTATCGAAGAGGGTAGAGAGTCGCATCATGATGAAGAAAATGTCGGAGCAGAATCTAAAGAGAAAGAACTCCGTACCAGGTTACGAAGGCGAACCGTTAATGAAGAAGAAGAGGATGACGAACTCGGGGACGACCATGAATACGTATTGCGTGGAAAAAGACGGCGAATTACTTCGGAAAGAAGCAAGTTCTATCCCTGGCTTCAACCAGAGCAGTACCGCCACCTATCTACCAAAAGAGCGGAGCAACTTACCCTTGATTGCTATGAAGAGTGGTCAGATGACCTCAAATACTATCGAGGGCAGGTTACCGCAACCCCAGGATGTCCGAGTTTCCCCTTATCCCAATGGTCTCTACTTCTCGAAGGTCGCGCACCTGATCTCGAGAAAGTCCTCTCCGGTCACTACTCCACCACTATCGATCCTAAGCAATCTCAACCCCTTGGAAAAGGGTTCGAGATCACTTTCTCCCAGCAGACCTCAACACACAGGGTTAAAACGTACGGAGACTGGAGTATTGCAACCAACCTCTGGATTGAGGCGCTCATCTTCCTTATGCCCTGGAAAGAGAACGAATTACGGGGATTCAAAAGATATATCTCGGGTTTCTTCGTCGATGTTCACTACAACTTACACTCCCGAATCATTGACTTCGACAAGGCGTGCCGACTCAAAGTCGAAGGCCAAAAGTACTTACGATTTGATTCCTTTTCGGAATTCCGCAGGTTCGAAGTCTCACATCTCTCCTCACTCAGGATGGTCGCTTTCTCAGAGATGCAACAACTCTCATCTTCTACGGGAGAAAAGACCTTCAGTAAGGGAGCAGGAGGCGGAAAGAAATCGTCACGTCTCGATTCGTTCGGACGGGGAGAGCCTTGTCATAACTGGAATCGCGGGACATGTGAGAGACAGCCGAACCATTACCCTGTCCTCCACTCTCGGAATATGAGAACGTCGCAGCTCTTGCTACCATTGCTAATCATCCCGAGCTTTTCAAAGTGTCGACTCCCATTAATATTGACCGTTTCGAGATGCTACTATCAAATCATCCTAACCCTCGATTTGTTCAGTCAGTCTGCGCCGGTCTTCGCGAAGGGTTTTGGCCTTGGGCCGATACTCATTACGGGACTTATCCTACTACCTGGGATATTCCTTCTCCCAACCCAAAGTCAAATCCTGAACGAGATTTTCTACGAAGCCAAATCCTTAAGGAAGAGTCTGTGGGTCGGTATTCCCAGAGTTTTGGGCCTGACCTTTATCCGGGAATGTACAGCATGCCGATTCACGCAGTTCCTAAGGAGGGTGGCAAGTTTTGTTTAGTAACTAACCATAGTGCGGGAGAATACTCCCTCAACTCCATGATATTGAAGGAGGACATTGCGGGAGTCACGCTCGACAATGTTCAAGATCTTGGTGGAGCTTTGCGAGAGCATCGTCGACATAATCCTAACGATGACTTGCTAATCTGGAAGGCGGACGTGTCGGAGGCGTATCGCCATATGCCAATGCATCCTTTATGGCAGATTAAACAGGTGGTGACCTTTGAGGGACAACGTCGCATTGATAGAGCCAACGTCTTCGGAGGCAGGGCCTCTCAGCGAATATTTCACGCATTCATGTCACTCGTGATATGGATAGCCACCTTCGTTCAACTCATCCGAGCTTTCATTTACGTCGATGACTCATTTTCCTTCTCGAAAGTTGGTCATCTCTCTTACTACGCTAAATATCACAAGATGCTACCATCCGATATGACTACCCTCCTTCTCTGGGATGAGTTGGGAATCCCACATGAGGAACGCAAACAAGTTTTCGGGTCACCTCTACCTGTCATAGGTTTCGAGGTTGATCCGAATCTAATGAAGATTACCCTCAAGGACGAGTCGAAGAGAGAGTTGATAAGGGAGTTGAAGGACTTCGCGAGGTACAAAAGTCGCAGAGCACTTCGCGATTTCGAGCATATCGCAGGGTCTCTTAATTGGGCTCTGAATGTCTGTCTGCTATTGCGTCCTGGGCTTTCGGCTGTCTATGCCAAAGCCAAGGGAAAAACTAATCCACAGGGGTTAATCTGGCTCAACCGCAGTGTTGTCGAAGGGTTACGCTGGGCGGCCTTTCATCTTGAACGGTCAGATGGTGTCTTCTTGCTCAAATCCTCTGCGTGGGATTACTCACCCTTACCTTCCGATGTCCTTCGAGTATTTTGTGATGCCTCAGGATCCGGAATGGGGTATTGGTACCCGTTCCTTAACCTTGGGTTCCAATCCAATCTTCCTCATCACCCTCTCACCAAAGACATCTTTTCTGAGGCGTTATGTGTAGTCTCTGCGATACACGATGCCGTCGCTCGTTTGCCGCAGAATGCATGTCTGGCTGTGTACACCGATAGTCTCAATTCCGTCTACCTCTTCAACTCTTTATCTAGTGGTCCTAGATATAACCGTCTACTTATGCATGCTGTTGAAGTGATCCTCGCTTTCAAAGTCAATTTTCGGGTATTTCATATCTCCAGGGATCAGAAGATTGTGGCAGATCATCTTTCGCGGTGGCGTGCTACTAGGCTGAAGCCTGCTTAGCTTCACCAGGATTACAAATCCTGCCCTTTCAACCCCCACGGGATGTGCTGGGGGCAACGGGACAATGATCAGACTATTGGATGGGGCTAGGCAACCTATACGGGCTGCCTGGCCGATGGAGCGTCTTGTTTACGAACGCTCTATCAACCTTGGCCTGGCCTTAGACCGGTCAACTAACCATACATATTCTTCGGCTCTCAACTCGTACGTCACTTTCTGTGACTTGCATCACTTGTCCCTAGAACCGACTGTCAACACTCTGTCACTCTATGTGACGTTCATGTCTGCCCATATCAACCCCAGGTCGGTTGATAATTACCTTTCTGGCATATGTAGCCTTCTGGAAGAATTTTATCCGGAAGTTCGACATAATCGGTGTGCGAGGCTTGTCTCCCGCACTCTTCGAGGAGCAAAGCGTCGTTTTGGGGTACCAATACGGCGAAAACTTCCTTTATCTTGTTTAGACCTTGATATTGTCGCAGCATCCGTTCCTACTCCTCCTTTACATGACGACCTCTTGTTCATAGCTCTCCTCTTTGACGGCTTCTATGGGCTTTTGCATCTTGGGGAGTTGGTGTGGCCGGATAATTCAGCCCTTCAATCTTACTCCAAACTGATCCTTAGGACTTCTGTTGTCTTGGCGGACTCCTACCATTCCTTTGTGTTACGGCAGCACAAAACGGACCGTCAATCCGAGGGTAGTACCATCGTAATTCAACAGGCTGAGGTGGCAAACCCTCACGCTACCTTTTTGTCTTATCTCTCATCGAGAGATCGATTGTTTCCATTCAACAGCTTTTTGTGGCTGCGCTCTGACGGCTCTGTGCCAACACGAGCGTGGTTTATTGCACGCCTACGCACACTTTTTCCCGATTCTATATCGGGGCACTCGTTGCGAGCGGGAGGTGCTACCTCTTTGGCAGCAGCGGGAGTTTCGGCAGATCGTATTCAAGCTCTTGGACGTTGGTCAAGCGATTCATTTCATATCTATATTCGCAAAAATCAAGCATTACTTCACGCTTTGCTTTTTAATGGTCGGTCCGTGCATGATTCTCCATTTCATTCTATTTAATTATGCTAATACTTACACCAAATCTCTCCTATCTTTATCTCCTCTATCTTATTCTTTATTCCTTTTCCTTCTTTCCCTCCCTCCCTTCCCCTTCTTATAGCTGGAGTTATAGTGTTTGTTCGTAAGTTCGTTTAAGTCTGGGGTATGTATGCTTCGGGAATCCATGGGGGCCTCACACTCTCGTGTCGGGGTCCTCGAATTTGCTGGCTATATCCTTGCTGTCTGCGTGTCAACGAGACTTTAGCAAGGACAATTAGTATTAAATAAGTCTTTTTGGCTCAGCACTTATTAGCTATTCCCACACTGCATGCCTACATGTTCTACACGTTGCCGAAACCTTTGTGCTCACTGCAAACAACAGTGAGCTCAAGCAATCTGATATTTCACTGTCAATTTTCAGATGTAAGAATTACAGAAAACATGAATGCTACTAAGTTTTTCGGCCTATGAAATCAGAGTGTAAGCCTGGCACATGTGGGAATGCCTGACAGCTAAAAACTTTTTTGTGCTCACTGTGGGCAACAGTGAGCTTAATATCTGAGCTCACTGTTGTTTGCAGTGAACACAAATGTTTCGGCAATGTGTCAGCATGTGAGAACAGCGCTGAGCCGAAAAGACTTATATAATATTAATACCTAGGTATCGAGTGATGCTAGGCTTATATCTGTTTGTCCATGTTATGGCGAACGAAACTAACTGAGAAACAAACTGAGAAATAAACGGCAGCTGTCCAGGCTCTGATACTAGAGCACGATTAAATTGCGGGAATTATAATTTAACAGATTCCTCCTGGTTAATTCCAGGACATACAGAGCAATCGTAAAACGAAGGAAAACAATATGTAGCAAGTGCTAGTGAACAACAAGGTAAATGAGTAACATACATGATGCATGGTGTAGGGTATAATTATGAAATGCGCAATGCGCACGATGGTGAGCAGAGGTATGATATGAATAATGTATTACTTGTATCTTGATAGACCGCATATAGACAGCGAGGACGAAGAGAGTAAATTGACGATCATCTAATTCCGAAATCATTAAGCAAAGCAGCCAACAAAGAACAAGGATACTTACACAGACACTGCTAGATCCTGCTCCAGTAGCCGCGTTTGTTCTCTAAGAAGTCGGAGTTGCTCCAGCTTTGCCAAGCGAGCACAGTCAGCAGGCGAGCGAGGCTGTGGTTGCGGAGGATATGACAACGGGGGGAGCTGAAGCGCAGAGAAATCAATTTCTGGTAATAGTTGTGAGAAGCCATCGCAAGACAGTGGCAGCGAGAGTTGATTAATGTCGGACAGGAAGGGTTGTTCGGAGTCCAAGAGATCCGTCCAGCTGAAAAGGTCTGAAGAACCAAGGAGTTCGACTGGCGGCTGGGGGGAAATATCGATTACAGTGGAAGCTTCAAGTGCATCCCCAGGATGATTGGGGGCGATTGAAGATATCGCGTTGAAGAAATTGAAATTGTCGAGATCACCTAGATCAGGCGCTGGAACATGGGAAGGAAATTCCAAATTGGCTAATTTTGCCTCGAACGATGTAACTGTCGGATAATAAGCAAGTGGCGATCCCAAGAAATTATGATATGAGTAAACGTACAGTCTACCTGAGCAGGCTGGATATGATTTTGTCGGAAAGGCTGTTCGACGGGGTTTATTTGATTGTCCGGGAATGTATATCCGTTGAAGACTTCAATGTCAACAGGTGCAAACTGATCGAGACCGACGTTCTCGACTGGATCAGGAATCTCAAAGAAATTTGTCTGGAACCAGTCATCGATGTTTGACTCGAGAGGAACGGATGCGCTTGGAAGAGAGTCGGATACGGCATGAACACGGGGTTCAGCAGGGAGACCTCTCGGACGCTTCGGCACAGCGTGAGCATCAGCATCTGATAGCCTTCGCTTTCGCAATGACCGTGAAGACGGTTGAGGTGGAATGACTTGGACCTCGCCACTACCATCCAGTCCATCGCTACTTGATGGGGGCGATGGCAAGGTGGATATATGAGCCAAAGGAGTCGGGACCATCGCACTACATCTGAAAGATGATAATCAGCGGCAGCTGTCCTAATGTATGATAGTTGCTTACCGAAAGCGTTTCATCGGACGATCTGCACATGCAGTTTGTCTAGGATCAGTTGATTCGGGTGATATCATAGAGGCACGCCGCTTCCGACCAGCGAGAACGGATGGAATGAAATCGTCTTCTTCGTCTTCACTCTCATCTGCGCATAATTCCTCGAGAGTGGGAACGGGAGATGGAGTGCAAGAACGACTGGGCGATAGGTACGGAGCAAAAGCTGCGTGCGTCTTCTGGGCCTGCCTATCAAGTGCTCTTTGAATTTTCCGCATCTCTTTTTCTTCGATGCGGCGTTTCTTTTTCTCTTGTGCATGCTCCTTCTTCTCCCGCTCCAATCGTAACCTGTCTTCTTCTGTCATATCCTTGACAACTGCGTCAAGGTCACCCGCAAGAGCGCTTTTGGTGAAAATAGATGCATAGAGATCCTGTGTAGCAGCCTTCATCTGCTGAAAGTCGTGGAAGATGGCGGGTGCAAGAGCTCTGGCAGGGTCTTCTTTGACGAGAGCACGAGTAGCAGCATCAACAGTGTCAGCTCGACAGTTGTTGAAGTGTTTGCGGCAAATAGTCGTCCAACCGATGCGACGGCGAGCACTGATGAACCAAGCAGCAACGGAATTCATGGAACATCCAGAGCTATTGGTAATTTTTGTTTTCGTATCAGAAGACGGGTAAGGGTTGTGGATATTAGCGAGAAGCCACTTGTACGCTGGTTCTATAAACGGGGGTAGGGAAGATTCTGGTGATTGTGCAATTTGTGCCATGGGTATTGATGGAGGTGCAATACTGACACGATGAAAGCCATCTAGGATACTGCCCATACCATCAACAAGCTGACCGTGTAATTCTTCATGTGTTTTATGTATGACGGAGAAGCAATTGGTGATGATAATAATTCTTGAAGATACTAAGCTCGCAAGTGATATAGTGTCGTCAGATAGTTCTCCTGTGGATGCACAACGGGAAAAATCCGCGTGCAGTGTGTTCCATAATGACTCGAACGACGTAAAGGAGTCGCCACCACGAGAGATCGAATCAAGTAGATATTCCTCTGCTTTTTGGAAGCGCTGTCGTATGTCTCTGTCCATCCTGAAGAGTTTGATGCTAAAGAGATGAGATTAATGTGGACTAGGGCCACTCGAGGTATGTATGTATTTATTTGGACAGATTAGACAATGCGGAACTTCAATTTGACACTCATCCCAAAAATAAATACTTCTTGTTACGATTGAACATACTACTTGAATCCATTATCACGGCTCAAATGTCTGTTGACTCGATTCTAAAGCAGATCTTACAACGTGTTCATCAGATACAATCCCTCAGTCAACCCTATCTTACATCGACGGCAGCCTCCCTCGCATGCCAATCTCTCCCACCACAACCTCTCGTTCCCAATGTCTCCCTTCCTGACCCGCCCCCAATACAGCATGCTCTCATAGCTGCTGGTGCCCGCCCAGAAATCTCACTAGCAATAGACCAAGCATACCAGAAGCGGGCTGCTGAATTGCGATCTTTTTGCCATTCAACTATAGCACGTGTATACTCAGATCAGGCTCAGTATCCATCCAAATTTCGCTATGTCACCGAACAGAAGGTTCTGTCCTTATTCACCGAGCTATATCTCAGAGAGCTTTTTTCTTGGAAAGAACAAGCTGTTGCTTCCTATCAAAAACATTCATCAACACATGACAAAACACAAACATCGAGTTCTGCCGCAAAGTTTAATCATGTACGCCCAACGTCCTGTCTTCGCCTATCCAGTTTTGTGTAATACTGTTGTAACAGGAATATGTTCCATTGTTGGAATACTTTTTTGCAGAGAACCCGTTTCCAACCCATGCTGACAAGGCTTTTCTTGCAAAGAAATCAGCAATGACGTTTCGTCAGATTCACGTTTGGGTACGCGTATTTTTCGATATACATTGGGTCTTAGTATTGATAATCCCAAGTTTCAAAACAAGCGCAGCAAAATGAAGAAAGAAGGCCGAGTCTTAAGAAGGAAAACAGTAACCGAGGGTGCCACTCTTCCATTGGATAGCCTTTACCAGCGTATGGAGAAATTTATTGTAGCAGAAGAAAGGAAGGCGTCCGCATCACCTCCCAGTCCTCCGCATTCTCTAATCAAGCAAGGAAACGAGATGGCAAGTGTAATACCCTCTTTCATCTTCGTTTTATTTAAAAGGCCTTATATTATAGATGTCTATCGCAGACAAACGATGCAACCCACTCGAACCTCTGGCACCCTTGCACGCATTTCCATCGTCGTATCCCCCTTCATGCTCGTATGATCCCTTCCCATCGAAGAATGGTGTGACGAATTTTGGTGTGCCAACATGGTTCCGGCACCCAATGGCCACAGCTGTTCGACGTCCTACGTTGGACATGGATGGACTCGTAGATTGCTTCTCGAGGATAAACATATTAGATGATTCTGGCTCTTGTTCACGCGGCATCGTTGATTCATTTGCAGCAGTAGCTGCCATCACGATCATACCCTTCCCTGCACCTTTACCTGCCCTCATTCGGGGGACAGCTACGCATATCACGCCCATCCGTATTCCCCTGCTTGCCGTTCCTGCCACTGCATCTCGTCGCCACGTCTTCGACACCCCCAGTCCCCAATCAAAGCCTATTACGTTGGTGCCAGCCCCAGCCTCCGAGATCCCAAGAGGGCAGAAGGCCCGCCGGCGGAAAATGGCACCGTTGCCAAAACGCATTCCTCAGGGGAACCCGGTTTCTCACCGAGGTGTCACACCAGCTATTTCAGAGGCATCTGTCGCCTCACCTTCACCATCGTCAACCTCGCGTTCGTCTTCATTCGGGTCTGAGAGTCCTTCGCAGAGCCGCTTATTCTCGAGCGCGAACTCTACGTCGAGCAGTTCCCCTGGCATCATCACACCACCTCCATCATTTTTCCCACCTCCAACGCAGCTGGCTTCTCCAACGTCATTATTCAGTTTTTCTGCAAATATGACTGATCTGTTTGGCGATGCTTTGGAAAGCATTCCCTCGCCAGCTGAGGGACTTCAGCTTGACTTTAATTCAAGCACCTTCGGGAATGAGCACATCCTGAAGTCGCCGGCGTTCAACTTTTCCTTCGGTGCAGCCCCAGTAGCGAATCTTCGCGCACCATCATGAGCCACTCTGGCAGGAATTTTTAGCATGCTCCAGATAGAGCTTGCTGTCCACCTTTGGCACGTCATGCCTCACTGCTGCGGAACATCCAGTGGTGACGAAGGGCTACGGCAGCGCCCCATCGCATCCTTTCATCTAATCTCCTGAAGAGGACCAATGCACTATGCAAGTTTTATGCCCATGATAGCGTATATTTACTTGTGCTGTGATCTACCGTTGTCTAATCGCTGTTCTTGCTTTTTCAAAAGTATCTTTTCCCGTCGCGCATTTTTTCTTCTTGTGCTCATTCGATGTTATATAGTTACGCTGTTGTACTGATCTGTACCTAAACTGAATGCTGGACGTGTATCCCAGACGTGGTATCACTGAGCGAACCAGCTCTCGGACGTCAACAAAGGCCTCGCGGTCTTCATAATTGGGTATTAGTCCAAGGATTTACAAAATTGAGCAGATGAGAACTATGTCAATGTACAAAGCAAATCCACGCATAGGCGAGTACCGCGCCCAAGGTACAAAATTTATGGAATTCTTCTTTCTCCTCGACGCACTTACATGAACTTGCTTGCCTAGAGGACAGGATCAGACGTCATGAAAGATCAAATCAATAATCAATGCACCATGCCCATGATCCCGCTCAAGCCTCCACTGTTGCCACCACCAATGAAACTGGACATCTCTTTCTTCATCATAAGCTGCATGGCGTAAGTAGCAGCGCTGTTCATGGCGCTCTGTTTGGCCTCGCTAGATCCGCCGCCGGACTGATCGAAGAGCGAGGAAGCATGTTGCATGGCCATGCCAATAAGCTTGCTCTGCATATCACCTCCACCGCTGCTTCCGTGAATTCCGCCACCGCTCATCATGTCTGTGAACACCTGCAATCATTTGAGTATTTCTGAGATCAATGTTAATCGACCTGTGAAAGAAACTTACCTTAAAGGCTGCAGCTCCACCCAATGCATCGGGTGCCATGCCTTGTGGGCCCTCACCATCAGAGTTGAATGCCTGATTGTGAGCCTTCCTAAGGTTTTGAACGCCATCCTCGTCGATATCGCCTTGGTGCTGGACAGTCTGATTCGCAGCGATGAGAGGAGGTCTAATGACGTTCAACGCGGAACAACAAACCTTGCGTGCATGAGACAGTGCTTGATTTAAGAACCCGTGGTTTTCAGAGTCGACGTGCTGGCTTACTTCGTCCGAATCGTCTGTCTGCTTGTGAGCGCGATGTGAGTGATCATCAAGTTAATTAATGACATACACGAGGATTCGTAAGACTGGGGAGGCCGGTTATCGGGAGAGTTGTACTCCCGGCCTCCAGTCTTGTGTACCTGGGCTGTCACTGCGTTTGAATATTCCTGCAATACGAACGGTGGATTGTCCACTTACACTGACTCTGGGACTCGGAGTACGTCTCGTAACCTTGCTTCGCGAGATTAATGAAAGTATCCTACATACAGATCTGATCAATTTATGAGCAGACTGTATTGCGCAGAGCGACTTACCATGATGATGGGAGCTTATTGGGAGTTTGATCGTATGCAGACAGATGCGCTAGGCTTATAATCTGAGACTCAGAGGCACTGCAGCATCGTTATCACCCCGGCTTTGATCGCAGTTAGCCGGTTCTAATCTAATCTCAGCCATTTCGGTTCCTTCCAATCAGAATCGTTCCAACTTTCGCGACCCTGAGTACACAAGTCTTGGGTTGGTACTACTTGTTGGCACTGGTGCAGCGGTGCTAGTCTTGACTCTTGAAATGACAACTCGCACATTCCTTGCGTCAGTAAAACACAGGTCAGCTGCCTATCTAGTTCGGTCAGACGGAATTACTCACGTCGATGGGCCAGACTATGTATATACTACGTTGCATAGCCTCGGGTTATTAGCATGCTGTCACTCCTTCACCTGAATATTCCCTTTGCCTGCAAGCGCAGTTATCCAAGAACGAGCTAAAGTAATTTTGCAAGACTACGGGCGATATACAATATTACATCTATGGCTACACAATCCATCGGTGTTAAACATTCTACGCAACATTTGACTCCAACTTTTTCTCAGCTGCACCAGCAGTAGTCGTCGTAGATGCGTATGGCGTGCCCACTACATCTTTGCCACTCAAGGGCGCGCCGGTAGTCGGACGAGCAGTTGATGGCGGGGTAACCGCATCAGAAGGAGAGGTACCAGAGTGTATCCCGAGGTAACCTTGCGCTGTTTCGCGTGCCTTCTCGAGCTGTGGTTGCAAAGTGGACCGAGCAGTCTCAATGTGCGGCTGTGCGGCAGCTTGTGCGGAAGCAAAGTACTGCTGAGCAGTTCCAGCAGCAGTCGATGCCGACGTCTGCAGTGATGACATGGTGTCTCCTCCTGTCTTGTTCACAACGGCTTGCGGGTCTGTGCTACCATGAAGATAGTCCTGCGAAGCGTATCGACATTCATGCACAGGGGCAATGTAAATCATTATCTCACCTGGGCAGAAGCGGTAATACTCTCCACCATTGTCTTTGCCTGGTCAAAATAAGTTGCGCTGGTGTTTGTGGCCATATGGAGATCTCTCTGCCCTTCGGAGGCTGCGGCGTTTGTCTTCAGAGACGCTTCGCTTTTGAGGACATCAAAGGCAGTGCTTGTGTCTCTCTCTCCTGTCAGATCAGACCCCATTCCCTGCAATTAACAAATATGTGAGTAGGATTCGTTGGAATGAATGACGCAACTCACCTGCGCAGCCTGAGCTACTTGGGTTGCTACTTGTTGAAGGTGCTCTGCGTTCTCTTCCACTTCATGTGCAACACGGGCGTTGGGGGCTTCGGCCTGCGCGTAAGCGGCTGTTGTCTCATGCCGAGCTTTACTAGGAACTCAAGGTCAGTATCATGGGGACTCCATGCCAAAATATTGCTCACTCGCTGCCATGAGCCTCCTCGACATTAAAAACGGAACCTTTGTTGACTGTGTTTGACATGGTTGTTTGGTGTGATAAGTTGATAGACTGTTTCTCTGGTCTTCTACATCTGCGCCTCTATGACGTCATAGCTTGCCAGAGGAGCACCTGTGATAATGACGACGTCGGCTCCAGTGTGTATCCCCATTTTAATGAATCGGACATTTCGCGCCAGGACTTGCGACTCGGACGAAACCTTTCGATCCACGGCCTGTGGCTGCTCGCAGTTCAGATGAGACAATTTGAGTTTGCTTGCCAGTGTTCTGGGGAGCTTGCAAGTTGTTGACCAGGGACTTATAGGACGTGGATGATTTCCTTATGCTATCCAACCACTCTTTGTTTGGAATAGTTTTCCTTGGTGCGTTCTGGTCGCCGTCACCGTTCGACGTTCATCGATGCATTACTGATGCCACCGAATAGGGGCCCGGGTTAAGCCTAATGATATTGTACGTCCTTGTAGCGAAGAAGGCATCAGTAAATGACGGATACGAGCGGCACTATTAGCAGTAACTCTGAGTCACCTCCTTCTCGAAATTCCGCCACATCGCAAAGGCAAACTTTATAACGTTCAACATTGGATGACTTCGGAAACTATCCATATTCAAACATCAAAATCACTCCAACCGACCCCACAATTTGAAACCTGCGTCCGGAATACTCAACCATCCAGTTGCACTTTCTTGAGAGGCTTATGGGTTTGGGTGTATACAAATTTCGCCCCCATTGCCACTCGGGTCGGTTACAAGAAGCACGCGGCGCGACTATGTGGCGTTGCTGCAATCTTGCTTGTCCATCAAGCCCATTTTTGTTTCGGAGCGCAAGTGTTTAGCCAATCGGAATATAGTATCAGAATATTATGTTTGCAGAGCGCCTACTGTGGAGACTAGATGGGTACACGCACCCACGTTGCTGTTTGACATTTGGCTTATCGGGAAGCTAGAGGCATAGGGTCTGGAGGTGGGCATCACAGAACAACCAATTTATCCTATCGCTAAGTTCTGGGTTTGTGTGGTTCTGCAGCTAATTCTGTCTAGCTCTAGTAATGAAATTTGAGTGCCGAGCTCTCGATGTCTGTTTGAAGCCAAGGATGCGAACTGTAACATAACGTGGTACTAACAACCATAATGAAGAAAGCAAGAAAAATCAAGTTCGTTGCGAGAATGGTTGCGGGTATGTACATGCAGATGCACTTCACATTATCGTACAGGAAGAGAGCAAGAAAAATGAGAGATTTTGTCTGTAATCAATTGTAGAACATGGAAAGAGAAGTTCATAACAGATACGTAATAGTCGTTAAATCCGACGTGTGGGCTCCTCTCGGGAGCTGGTCTTCAGGAATCGAGCAAGCACCTCTTCTGAGCCACGTTTAAAGAGATCCACTCCTCGAGCAGGATCCCAGACACGAGATGTTCTGGAAGGAGTACTAGGAGACCCCCCTTCGGATGGTGATACAGGACCTAAAGACGATGAGGTCGGGGATCCACTGGACAACAGTGGGGAAGGGGACGATAGTGGACTCAAAGTCGTACTCCTTTCTGCTCTCGGCGTTGCTTCGCCAGGGGGTCCCTGCATCCGCGGAGGTAAAAGGGTCTCCCGAGAACCCACCATAACTGAAGGGACGGAGGATCGCGGCGTTGACACCTGCGAAACAGCAGGGGATAACAAGCCGCTGGGTTCAGCACCCGCAGCAATATCCATCATGGGCGGTAACGCCCTGAGACTTGCTGAAGGGTGCCAGTGCTTCTTCATAGATCCGCTATGCGTGCGCGCTTTCAACGGCCGCTTTACAGCGACATCCTCCTCCGAAGAAACCTGCACACTCTGGGTGCGCATTTCCTTTGCGTCCGTCTGCACTCCAAGTGATTGGTATTTCTTCCTCACGGTTGTGATGCTAGAACTGCGAGATCGTACCTCTGTCACTGGTCGCATGCCTTCATCCTTATCGGAGTCCATCTCATCCTCTACATCACCATCATGACTGCTAGCTTCTGACTTCTCCTCCCAGGGTTTCTTTGGGTTTTCAAATGTTGTTGCTAAGGGAGTGGGCCCTGGAGGGCGTGCAAGCTTGGAAGCAAATTTGTGGATGCCAGGAACGGCATCCCACATGTTCCCAGATGTCAAAGATGGGAAACCTGCTAATGGCGAAGGCATTGGCTGGTGCGCTCCAAACTCCCTGCTCAACCTGCGCTCAGGAGTAGATGGAAGCGCGGGGCGAGGCGGGGACTGAAAGAACATCGATCCTTGTGGGCGGGGCTCACCCTCTGGGAATACACGTGTAGGAGTAACACGAGGGCGCTCCTCCCAAGGGAAGACACGCTTGACCTTGGTGCGGTCAGGGGTGGGTGGCGCTGCGCCACCCTCAGTGGTAGGCCCAGTGACATCGCGGTAGTGCCCCAGCTGAAGTAGCATCTGAGGAATCTCAGGCACAGGTGGTGGGCTGAAGAGTGTTTGGGGCGATAGATCTCCCTGAACTGGGCCAACTTCTGTACTCGTTGCATCTGTCCCAGACGACATGCTCGAGGAAGACCTTGATGATGATCCAGGATCTTTGTTTCTACAGGGAGAATCGTCCCAGGCATTCTGGAAATAGTTGTCTCTTGAGAGTGTGGAGGGAGTAGATATGGTTTTTGGCGGCGCCTCGATCGCAGCATTCCATGAGAGAAGGGGTGGAGAAGTAGGGCGCGATCGCTCGATCCTTCGTTCTTGCAACGAGAGGGGCGACTTGGGTTGATTTAAGCGCACAACTGACTTAGAGGGCGAGGAGACAAAGTGGAGGGGTGTTGGAGGAAGAGATAGCAGGCGAGATTGTGGCGCAGAAGGCACCTCGTCAACATTCGGAGTTGGTAACGTGGTCCATCTTACAGGTGAATCCAATGATAGTGAACCTATCTGTTGAACAGGTGTTGTGGGTTCGGCGACTGCCTCGCTGAGATTTGAATCAGGAGGCTCAGGGGCTGTCTGGTGAAGATCATGATCTTCAGGTTTCTTCTGCTTTCCGGAGCGTGGTCTCATAAGATCCAAACGCCCTCAAGAGGCATGCTCTTGTACTCGCCCTCTCCTTTAGATCGATCACCAGACCGAAAACCCATCACACCCATGCCCTGAAGGGCCAAACGACGTAAGATGTCGAGACCCAGTGGACCTCCACTTGGTGCTCCCGCAGACTCTACCGCCGCACGGGAACTCTCCCCATCTTCCCATGCAGAAAACGTATTTGCTGACAGGAACCTCGAGATCCGGTGAGATGGGTTTTGACCGATAGTGCTTGTCATAAACACTGTACCACCTATCGACGAGCGAACCGTAGTCATAGGCTTGTCGAGGTTGCTTTGCTGGTTCTGACACTGTAGGCTGCTGTTCCATCTGTGATGATGGTACTTGGGTGGAGGATCCTGGGGCGCGATAAGGAATGGAGTGCCAGGGCTTATTAGGTCCGATGAAATGCACCACTGATATCTGGGAACCGAACCGTTCATATGCAGGAGCATACCTGATTCGTAATAAGTATGTCATTAAACATGTGAGCGAAAGAAGATGTGATATTACTGACGTATAAGCAGCAGTAGGAGTCGTGTTGTATTGAAGCTAAGCCTATTCCAGTTGCCTCCCCTCCACTCATTCAAAATGCCTTGATCGCCACCGTCCCCTTCCATTTGTTTTCAGGAGTTCTTGAAGCTCCATGAACTTATCTTCACTAGGAGAGAGTACCATCACACCCGAGT
>JABBWB010000607.1:0-18259 GCA_016628085.1 Suillus occidentalis
GATAGAGAGGATGAGGATGGGTAGAGAAGTTTTGATAAAAAGTCACCTTCAGTTCACGCTTCAACAGGTTGTAGTCGATGTAGAAGGGTCTCCACTCATCGTAAAGGTTGGTCTGTGGCAAAATATTGGCTTAGTACTCCGCTTCATTCAAACCATTCGCAAAAATGGCGCACCGTGATCTTCCTTCCAAACTTCATAATGTGCCTGACAACGACTAGGACGAGATGGGGACCCTCTGGTCAAGAGCGTTCTGCAAGTCGAGGATAAGTTCGGGCGTTAACGCGTTAATTAAGGAGGAACAATGTTCACCCTGAGTCTTAGTCAGCGGGCATATTACTTTTATCACCGACTCCGTTTGACTCTGATGGCCATTGTTAAACTTTCACGCAGCATGAGATAATCATAGCTAGCCGTTGGAAATATGGTCATATGCTATGGGACTGTCTTCGAAATATTTCTGTCGACTTGCTCGGTTTATCCTTCATGATTTCTCGACAATCGTCTTTCTCATAGACGCTCGAACGGGCTACTGACTGGCAGCCTCATCGAAACCAACAATATCTGTACCACCATAACCATCGGCCTATCTCAAGCTCTTAAACTTCATTATTGCAGCAGGCCGAGTCAACCCAGATATCAACCTCGAAGATTTCACGCACAAAGCACAAAGACTCCAAGAGGATAACAAGGTTGGTTCGTTTGTATTGATATCCATTGCTCGCGTAACTGCCACGGCGCCCCGAAAACTTCCGTCAGGTACACGAATGTATCACGGTCCGCCTCCTAAGCGAATCCCTTATTCCCTATCTCACCATATATAATCGTTCTCTACGCGAGAGGCGCTCTCTCTTGTGGTTCACAAATTGACTGACTCTACATTTATCAAATGTCTTTCTGCTCTATAAGTATGTACTTCGACTCTTGAATGTTCGCAGAACATCGCCTCACCGAAAGACTTCATATTCGACACATCTTGTAAATCCACGTCGCAGCAGACACCTCATCAGTGGATCAACCAACACACTGCGACTACTTATATGTGCTCAACTCGTTCGGACCCCTGTATAGGTACGCACGCGTAATCTGGCTCCCACTCTTGAATCATCCCACCAGATCCAACTCCAACGATCCACGGACAAGTCAGTTTTCTCCAACGCTAGTGCCCCACCCATAGCCACCGCATCAATTCGCTCCTCCGGTACCACCTCAGCCGGAACACCACGGGCCAGCACCACATTTCACATCAAAACCCAATTCTTCCCTGCCGCAGCGACATCACTAGATCACCTCCACAGTCAGAAACCATCACTTACCGCCTCATCATGCGCAACTAGCATCGCCTCCTATGACGGCGTACAAGTTGTGCAGAAGCTTGGTAGAGTGGGGCATTGTGTATTTTAGGGAAGGCGAAGACATGGTATGTGGAGAGAGAGTAGAGCACAGGTGATGTTTGATCTTTTGATTTGTACTATTCATGGGAGCTCTGAATGAATGCTTCAGCCGACACACCCGCGTTCTTCCTCACAAATGGCAGACATCTAAATTTAATGTACAGATACACAGACTATATAAACAAGACGAACCGCACAGCGGTAATTGCTCCAATTTACAATAAATCACAACTTCAGCACACTGCCAAGCTCTTCCAACTGCCGCTCTTTGTCACATCGAAACTCTCAAAAAGAGTACCGCTGTAATAAACCAGAAGGATAGGATCTTCTAGGGTGAGCATGGGCCCAAAAACTTAATTAACGTGCAACAGAAATAGATACTACCGACCGCTTTCTTTATCAATGATGTTCCTACTCACATGCAAGTCAAATTCCGAGTCGCAAAAATAGTCAAAACCACACTAACCTTCGCAAGACTCTTTACCGAGTCGCGTAAGGCAAAATTCTGCGCTTCAATTAGAATAGCAAGACAATCGGACCGGAGACCCTTCAGAAACCACTGCATTTCGAGCCAGCAGAGGAGATGGCAACTCCAGAAAGACTTGAACAAGTGATTAAGCGTGTCATCTTATGGACTGAGCTCGCGAGAGTGAAACTCCCAATTCTAGCACGCATAACTGAGAGCATCAGAAGCTGAACGACTTCGTTCCCGTGCTTCTTGTACAAAACCCTCAGAGTCCATCGTAGCATGGAATATCTCCATGTCTGGTGAGAAGCAACATTGCGGTAAAGCAGAAGAAGAGTCCTGATGCCTTAATACCAGGAACACCGGGAACATCAGGGAAATCCGGCAAACTCTTGAACTGTTGGATTGCTTGGAAAGCTACGAGCAAGAGCCATTCCGGGATAGTCGCGTACGTGCTGACTGCTTCCAAGGTCCTCAATAATTCCTCCATTGTCACCCAGACAGACGCCGCCGCAGTTGACTGCCATGCTTGACCATGGGGTGTGTGCAACCAGTCTTGCCCGCTCTGGGGTCTGCAGCCATTTCCATCCACTCTGGGTCCTCAGCCATTCTTGCTCACCCTGGGTCTGCAACCAGTGTCGTCTGGGCTGTGTCTTTAGCCAGTCTTGTCCGCTCTGGGTCTGTAGCCACTGTCGCCTGCTCTGAGTCGGCAACAAGTCTTGTCTACTCTGGGTTTGCAGCCAGTCTTGGCCACTGTGTCCGCACCCACTCTCTCCCATTCTCATCACTAAGCCACTCTTGTCCGCTCTCAGTCTTCAGCCATCCTTCTCCACTCAGAGTCTGAAGTGAGTTTTGCCTCTGATGGGTAAACAGCGAGTCTTGCCCCAGCCGGGTCTGTAACCAATCTTGCCCCCACTGGGTCCGTAGCCAGTCTTTCCCCCCGTAAGGAGGATGTGGACCACCGGTAGACCTGGTTCACGAAGCGCCTCGCCGAGCAGGGAGATTAGATCAGTAGCCTCGGATTTAGACACGCATTCATCAAGTGCATCAACAACGAACGTCTAAGGCGGACACTCGCGCAATCTAATTTAAAGGTTCCGCATAGATTTCAGAAAGAGTCCCTCTATTGATCACGAAGAGATTTGCTAGGATCTAGAATGGCAGGATTTTCGCGGATGGCTCTGTTCAAGTCCTCCCGGACGCTGGTAAAATTGCATCCAAGCTGGTATGCAAGCGTCGCAAAAAATATCCCAGCTGTGCAGCGTTCGGTGTACTTGCGCGAGAGAAAAAAACGTGCCTGCGAGCCGCTTCTTGATCTTCGTATGGTCTGTCATTTTCAGATTTCTCATCCTCTCGGTCACTCAACCTCGCTACAAGATTGGCTTGAAATCAATGATGGAATGGGTATCGACCATACGCAAAGAACTTGAAATTTGATTCGTGGGTGGGTGTGACTCCACAGGCGTGCGACTTCAACTCGTCCGACAGAACCCTGTGCTATAATTCAGGTGTTGTACAGCTACTGGCACTTAGCAAGTCCCGCCTAACTTCACTTAAGGAAGACTCACATATATTCGGGCATCAGATTGTCTATGTAGCATTAAAACATTGATGCGAGGAAGGAAAGGAGAGTGCTGCTGAGGCCAGGAGTTACATAGACAACCAGTGGAGAATACCAAGGTCCCGCTGCAATGGTGGGTCCATAATCAAAAGACATATCCTAATTTGCACCGGATGGCACTCGATT
This sequence comes from Suillus occidentalis, assembly GCA_016628085.1. NCBI lineage: Eukaryota > Fungi > Basidiomycota > Agaricomycetes > Boletales > Suillaceae > Suillus > Suillus occidentalis. Next base: position 3,605 of record JABBWB010000607.1, read on the forward strand.
ACCTTAGTATTCCTGATAGGTCATGTACCATTGCTCTCGCTAGTGTCACATCTTATGCACACCATAGCTACCTCGACTGCAGTTGAACGTGTATTTTCGCAAGGCCGGCACCTTCTACACTTCACTCAAAACCGATTGTCTCCATCATCGACCCGTGGGTTCCTTTGTCTTGGCTCATGGCTCCGCGCGCGCTGTGATCTGCTAGCACCCGAGGACCTCATTAACGTCATGAAGTCTCTGAAGAAAAGAAAACGAGAGGACGAGAGTGTCGTGTGAGGTTATTAGACCTATGTACTAGTGCTACTACTTCTTGTATGTACCCGCGGGTAAATGCGACACCGCGGGTATACCCGTGCTATACCCTGACTGATGCACAATGAGGTGTGACCCACCTAATTTTGCGTCCTTCATTCGTATTAACGCTACATGAAACACTCCCTAGCCTGTAGAGGTATATAGGGCTACCGCCGGTCCTGGTGAAATAGCCCTCGTACAGTATGGTCCAATTTGAAGATGGTGACAGTCAGTGTTCGGCTTGCGCACGGAATGACCCGGACTTCTACCATGGACTCGGGGGGCTAAAGAGGGCCATCCATCAACACGTTTTGTCAATTAATTCGGTAACCTTTAGGACCGAAGCGACAGGGTAGCAAGTCTAGATCTCTGAATCATCCGGAACTTTCTCGCTTCCCAAAAATGACTGCCTCTGAATTTTGAAATGGCTCGTACTATCACCCAGCAACTTTTTGCATGATTGCAGTGGAATTTGGGTTGTCGAATCTTCCGTGGAAAGTCGACTTTGAACGTTCGATCATTGATCATAGTGCACACCGGTTATCTGGAGGTTGACGAGCGCTGGGGCCAAGAAGGATGTCTGAGTATGATTCATATCCGAGGTCAGTTCCGAGAATGTTGTGGTATATAAGAAGTGAAAGTTTGAGCTTTGACGATCGACGATTCGACCAAGTTTCAATTTTAGCGGGGACCTCTAGTATGCTTTTAGGTACCGCTACTCTCCTGGGCCTTGTACTCCGTGGTGCTGCTTGTGCGGGCGATCACTTGCACGCTCGTGACGGCCATGTTCATGAATATTTGGAAAGGCGTGAGTACCCGCAGGTTTCGATCGCACCTCCATATCGTCCTCTTGTCTGGGGAGACTTGAACGTGATTCACACCACCGATACGCATGGTTGGCTGCTTGGACACCAGAAGTTGTCCTGGGCTGAACCATACTACAGGTAAGTGTTCACAGTGAAACTATCTCGAGCCACCTTCACTCAACCATTACCTTGTGCGATATGTAGTGGGGATCTCGGAGACTTTTCTAGCTTTGTGGCTCACATGAAGCAAATTGCCATCGTTTGTCCATCAGTCTGAACTCGCGCGTTCATTGTGTATAATGGCTATTGCAGGATAAGGATGTTGACATTCTTTTGATAGACTCAGGTGATCTACATGATGGTATGTGTGATCGCTCACTGTCCGGGACACAATCAAACTCATGTCTGCCAGGTACCGGCCTTTCTGATGGCTACCCTCCTGGTGGTGTCGATGCACACGAGGTCCGTTCCGTTTCTTGGGTGACGTATAACCAATACTGATTATACTGCGCCTTTCATATGTAGTCAAACAAATTCCTTGAGCGCCTCCCCTACGATCTCATGACTATCGGAAAGTGGGTATCGAGTTTGGAGTCCTTTCTCCGAAATCGCTTCCTCACTCTTCCTTTCATAGCCACGAATTATATGTCTATGCGGATACGTATGATATGTGCGTTGCTAGCATTCTGACCAAGTCGTCGTCGAACTGACACGATATTTTCTGCTTTTTCCCTTGTCACGGTTGTCTCATGATTTTGTGCAACCTGCTATTTCCGCCTTGTCTTGCTGACCTCTTGACACCTTCCGCAATACATTATGCGGCTTAATGAACTCCTAATTGATATGTTTATAACACTGATGTCACCTGTGGGGTCACACTTGCACCATCCTCTGCAGGTACACTAACTTTGTCCCCCATCTCGCTGGGCGATATTTGACGTCTAACGTCAACATCACTATTTTCGACTCAGATGGCAAGCCTGAAAGTGTTCCAGTGGGCAGTGAGTTTAAATTTAAAATAGTCTTTGCCACTGCCAATCGGTTTCCTGCAGACCGTTACACCAAGTTCACCACAAGGAAGTAAGCCATTTGAACCCTAGAATTGGCCGTCATTCATTTGACACGGCAGAGGCCGTCGTGTTACTTCTCTTGGAGTCATATTCAATTTCACTGGAAACGATGTGAACACCACTGTGCAAACCGTCGAAGATATGGTCAAGGAGCAGTGGGTACGTTATTCGAAACATTTGAGTGATCAAAACCTGATATCATGATTTCTATTTGCAGTTCATTGAAGCCATTGCGGAAGAACCTGATATGTTCGTATTGATCGGGTAGGCTGATTCCATCGTTGCTGAAGGAAATAATTCATTGACGTAGGCGCAGACACATGCCAGTTTCTTATGATAGCTGTAGGGTAATCGTGAGATTTATCAGCTGATGACCTGACAGTTGATCATCTAGGGCCCACTGTCTTCAATGCTGTGCGGACTGTACACCCTCTGACGCCCATCCTAATATTTGGAGGTAGAGACCGACTTCTTGATTGTTTTGAATAGTATTCTCACCCATACTTAGGTCACACCCACATTCGTGACTGTCAACAGTACGATGGTCGTTCTATGGCTCTCGAAAGTGGACGCTATATGGAGACAATCGGTGTGTAAACGTCGAAGATGAGTAAAGGTATTGTCTGACATGATCTTCTAGGCTGGATGAGTACGTTCTTGTAACATTGATTTATCTCAGACACCTAACGCCAGGCAATTAGGCGTGGACCTCGATGCTGCCAAGGACAACCATGACAACATCACTTTCACAAGGAGATATCTTGACCAGAACCGTGTGACCTATGAGGTAGTGTGCCAAGCTTTTGACTTCCCGCCGCTAGCCTAATCTTGCCGATACTACTTAGTACCACACCCAAACTTCAAATCAAACATTTGACACTGACGATGGACAATCCATCACTCGTGGCCTGCAGGAGCTTGCGGCCCGTTTTGACTTGTTCTACCCATATGGAACAGCTCACCAAGACTATACTATGACCCAGTGGGTACCCGATATGTAGCATCATCGCTCAAGCCACCAGCTCAACCATTGTGCACTAGGAACCCTTATCCTTCCAACGGGTCTCTTCTATCTCTCTTCGTCGATGAGGTAAGTGCCACGTTGCAGTGAAGTAAATTATCCATGTATGTGCGTACAGGCTGTCCCATACGCACTCGCTATTAACAACACTCGCGCTTCTATTCCAAACATAATCATAATCAATTCGTGGGCTCTACGGTTCGACCTCTTCAAGGGATCGTTCACCAAGAACGATCAGCTAACGATTATGCAGTATAAGGATTCATTCTTATATATTGCTAACGTTACATCTGGCATTGCAAACCAGGTGCTCCCTGCTTTGAATGGCCCGACGACGACGAAAAGGAAACGAGATGAAGCCGATATTTTGAGCTGTAAAATCGTTGATAATCAGGACAGTGCCTGGTTGGGGGAGACAGACGGCCGTCCCGGAGTGGGTAGACGAGAAGCAACATCAAGCAACTGGACATTCGGATATGTCACGAGAGATGTAAGGGTCCTATGCCGTGCCTGTTCTATACTCACAACACTTGCGTAGTCATGCCCCGACGCTGATGATGCAGACGATACAATGCACACCGCGTTGCCCTACTACACGGCTCCGTATTACATTGGCTCGAACCCCCCTAACGTGACGGCCGACACGCCTATCGATGTTGTCTTCCTCAACTACCTTGGAAAGGAGATCATCAGCATCCTCAACAGATTACAGAAGGATAAGAACTATACGATGAATGATGTTTCATTGTATAGTCCGACGCTGACTGACGAAATACTTGGCCTGTATGCTCAGGCCATGTGGAACTGATTGTATGGCCTCTAATTGCACCCCGCTGTGATGATAGTTAACCTCCATGCCACAACGCCCAACAGAAATCTTGCTGACGCTAATAAACATGTATGACATATCAGACTACATAAGTTTTCTGTCAAGTTTATACTAATTACATGAGTAACATGACGAAAAGTTCGAATGAATGCCAAGTTCCCTCCTTCCGAGTCCCTGCAGAGTACCAGCATGCGCTAAACACAGCAAACATTAACCATGCTACACACTGATGCCAGTTGACACATGCACACGCTCTTGAAAAACAATTGAAGTCATGCTGGGACCTCCCCCGGAGTTGGCGACGAGCTTTGCGTGATATTCTCGAATGCCAAGAATCAGGCGCGGTCCCAGCACACACATCACCGTGACTATCAAAGTTTGAGCTAAAACAAGATTAATCCCATGCTCCGTGACAATTGGTTCCTGTGGCAATGATGAACGATGGTCGCATGAAGTGACACAATGTCATACCAATGAGACCGTTCGAGATGCGTCAAGGAGGATGAAGCAAGAAACGGCAAGAAAGCTAAATGTGCAGAACTTCAGTGAAAAAAAAAATTACACTTACATTATAAGCTCACCTCGCAAAGTAAACTACGTGATTTTTTACTAACACCGTGAAACAGTCCCTGGTACTAAGCCATCCTGTCAATGGTCGCTGCAGCTCACGGATACGTTTTACAGCAATCCGAACTGCGAGACACAGTGTGATGACTTCCCACACAGCGGGGAGAATCCAGATCATCAAAGTCAGAAGTATATCATTCGGGCCTCCCTGAAGGGTAGAAGCGCACTGATAGGTGTTGTAGATATTGAGTACCTCTGGTGTTTGTAAATGAGTCTCAATTCTTCATCCACCAGAATTAAAGCTTACCCAATGAAACACGAGTCGTGACTATCGTGGCAATCACTCCACCGGTGATGTTGACAGCCAGGAAGATAACAATGAGAAATATCAGCACTTTTTTGGATTGCTGATGCATGGCCCATAACCGAGCGATCGTGATGACTTGCGTGAATTGTCAGTCCCAATCAAAGTAACACAGCTGCGTGGCTCACCGCCCAGCATTGCAGCCACGATGACATTCATCCAATTCAGTGCGTCAAACATCGTGCGGCCTGAAAAATCAAGTTAATAACCTCGGGTGAAAACTTGAAATAAACTCACAGCTATAGCAATCATCATATTGAACCAGGAAGCTCGATAACTCACTCACTGCTGCATGGAAGTGCAGTCAATTGGATATCAATGGCAGATAGTGGTACAGAATACTCACTGAACTTGTCACCGACGCGAAACTTGTCGGGACAGATACTGCAGTATAATGTCAATCAGAGGAAACAAATGCAGTGATTATGAATAGACATACACTTCATGTTAATACTGAGTATAAGAGACAATTGATTAATACAATATCAATTGCTCAGTCACCCGAACATACATAGCATACAATATACCAGCATAGCGGACCTAGAGTATTGTCAAGTCAGTATGACGTTTGAACCACGCGTGTGACATAAGATACATACGCTAAGATACAGAACGGTCATGGGCGACCAGTGTTGCCTCTGCCGCGCATTAATTGTATTTCATGTTTTCTGATGCAAGACTCTGCTCACCCAGACCAATTCGACCTGTGAATACATTATTAGCGAGATGGTTGCTCCAGAAATTATACAAACCTACCTCTCGTGCGAACGTCAGTGCTGGAACACACCATAAGTATACCAGTGATACTTGAGTACTAGTTCAATCACCCCAATCATATATCACCAAAACTGAGAAGGCAACTGCGGAACCGTGAGGTTAGATTGTAACATCGCCATGCATCATCTAACCAGTTCTCTACGAACCGACAACATAACCTGAATCAGCAAATTGGCTCAAAAGACTCAGAATGCCATCGTTTGAGATTAGGATCATGCCGCTAGAGGATGGGTAGAACCTGCTGATGGGTCATTTGTGTTAAATCCCACCATTCAGCGCTTTAACTGCCAAAATAAGATCCGTAGGGATGATGAATGAACACCGAAAAGATTGAAGTGATCCCAAGAACTTGTTTCCGATAGCATCCGAGACCTGCTGTAGAAGTTAATGTGATATCAAAAATGCTCACCGCCTCGATGATTCTTCGACGAGCACTATCTCTCTCTCCACTTCGCTCACACGCCGGATCAGGGAGTATAGCCTGAGCTTGTTACCCAACATGATCACATTATGTTGCCATGAAAGTCGAAAATGAAAAGTAGGGCCGGGTTATTAAAACTTACATAACAACATTTCAGACTCCAGAGCACGACTCTCCTGGTTCTCCATACTAAATCCTGCTTTTCCTCGCCACCGCGGCCACCTCTCGCCTTTTGCGCATCTCGTTGGTCTTTGCCTCAACCATCGGGCTATAGATTCAGATGTCACAGTAAAATATGGTCGGCGGCGACTCGGCGCTATGTGGCCAATGCAAAACAGTACCAAATCTATCATGCACATGATGCATATATCTAGTGCACACAGCTATTGGAAGTGGCGCAGATGAACAATAAGCAATAAATCGGAATCGGGCCAAAGGCGGTGAAGTTGCTGCTATGTTTTCATGTCCGTCGGAAATATCACGTGACCACGATCACAAAAAATTAGATTTGTTGCTCGTCATCACAAACGATGAGCAACCTCATCTCCTGTGTATCATGGTAATTTATTCCATCCCGCACAGCCTACACACTTAACCCAACTTCCAGGGTAAAGCGCGGAGTTTCAGCCCATCAGCCTTCCAAATACGTCCTCGATGAGAAGGAACTCGAGCGCGTCAGTGCACTCGCACGTATCGAGCTTGAGGATGCACGGATAGAGATCGAGCGCGCGCATAATGCTGCTAAGGGTATGGGAAAGGGAGCAGAAGGTGCTGAGGCAGATGAGGCAGATGAGGATGGCGATGAGGATGCATGGGTCGAGTGTGTGATTTTGTTTTTGCTCTTTGTGATGTTTGCTGATGCCATTGTAAAGCGAAGAGGATGCGTCGATGGAGGTGGATGGGGGTGTACAAGCTGAACTATCTGCAAAGGGGGATGATCTTGCGCAGTACAAGTTGGATGAATATGACGAGGACGATGTCAAAGAAGATGGTATGTCTTTGGACACGGCCTACTCATCGATGCTAATTTTTCGCAGGCATGGGTCCATTTAGCAATATTAAAGGGCTTACATTCTATAGAGATAACCAAGATGATCCGTACATCACACTCAAAGACGTGCGGTTGCTTTACCTCTGTTTTACTTGCATCTAACACCTCACAGGATGCTGAAGATGACGAGCGTTCAGAACTCGAAGTCCTTCCAACAGACAACCTTTTAGTCGCTGCAAAAACAGAAGACGACGTCTCCCAACTTGAGATCTACGTCTACGACGAATCTCAAGACAACCTCTACGTCCACCACGACCTCATGCTCCCCAACTTCCCCCTCTGCCTCGAATGGCTAGACTTTCCACCCACATCCTCAGAAATGCAAAGCGACACCCAACCAAAATTCGGAAACTACATTGCAGTCGGTACGCTCGATCCTGAAATTGAAATATGGTCGCTAGACGTCATGGAAAGCATGTACCCCGACATGATCCTTGGCAGACCTGATAAAACAGCCGCGCACGTACCCGTCCCAGCGGGAACAGGTAAAAAGAAGCGCAAAAAGACAAAACACCGTCCCTCATCAGACGCATACCACGTCGACGCTGTTCTTGGGCTCTCATGGAACCGCACCCATCGACACATGCTCGCAAGCGCGTCTGCGGATCGTACAGTGAAGCTATGGGATTTATCACGTCCGATCGTGGATGGGGAGGGTGCGATCAGGAGTTTTGGGGTGCACAAGGATAAGGTGCAAGCTGTGCAATGGAATGAGAAAGAACCGACGGTGCTTTTGTCTGGAAGTTATGATAGGACGGTTCGTGTGTTTGATTCCAGGGCGCCGGATACAGGTGTTGGAGCTGTGCTTGGTGCTGATGTTGAGGCTTTGCGATGGGATCCTTGGGAAACGCATGCGTTCTATGTGAGTGTCGATCTTGATTCGTTGTCAGATGTTTTGAGTGTTGATGGGCTTTTAGGTCTCGTTAGAAAATGGCCTCGTACTCAACTTTGATGCTCGGGCGCTTCCTACAGATATGAAATCTCCTTCGCCTGCACGGTTTACGCTATCTGCTCATGATGGTGCTGTATCGGCTCTTGACGTCAGCCCATTGCTGCGGGGTTGTTTATGTACGGGAGGAACGGACAAACTCGTCAAAGTGTGGAACGTAGACCAGACCACTGGAGGCAAGCCTGCTGTGAGCATGGTTGCGTCGAGGGATATGGAAGTGGTCAGTGGTTCACTTTATTCTGTCATCACAATCAAAATCATGTGCTGATTCGGGATTATAGGGCAAAGTCTTTTCGGCAATGTTTTCGCCAGACGACCCCCTTACGATCGCTGCAGCAGGCTCTAAAGCAAAACTACAGATATGGGACGTTGGCGCCAACTCTGGCGCACGGAGAGCATTCGCTTCGAAGCTCAGCGAAGCCGGGCGCGTTCTGAAGGAAAAAGAAGGTGGAGGGTTAGTAGGCCTCGTCGACGATAACGAAGTGAGCGAAGATGAAGGGGACGAGGACGACTGAGCTTGTGATATACCAGCTCATACTAAAAGACAAAAATCTACTCTGACGTATTATAGTAGATGCTCAGGTACTATTCTACATGAAATCATCTTGGTTGGTACCGAAATCATCCAGCGCTTCATCATACACCCCCGTATCAAATCTAAAGCTCAGTCAGCGATCGTAACAACTTATCAAGACAATGTACTCACTTATTCGCGACTTTCGCCGAGCCTAAGACAGGCTTCGTAGCAGCTTTGACTTTCTTCTTCCCACTCGTCTTGTCTCTCTGCTCTTTCTGCTTCTCATTAGCAAGCGTCGTAAGCCCACTCGCAGCTTTCCTGATTTCCACGTCCTTCAAAGGCTGACAGAGCTCTCGGACATGATGCTCTACGAATGACGCGTACAGAGGCTTGGTTTGATGTCGCTTAACGATAAACTCAATTATTCTTGTTGAGAAATCCTGAAAATCTTCTTTTGTGCGGGGATTGGCGGAGATCAACGCGTCTAGCTCAGATGATGAGGTGCCTGCAAACATGGGCACGGGGGTGATCAACTCAAAACGCCCAAACTGAAAAACCAAATTCAACTCCGAGCCTAAAAAACCCACCTCCGAGACCAGCAGCACCAAAAAGCGCAGCAGCATTATCCAAATCAGCTTTAATCTCCCGCTCCCTATCCAACCTCGCCTTTTCGCGCGGATCAAGGACAGAGTCTTCATCATACTCCAGATCATCATCGCCCCCTCGCGCAGCCTTTGCAGCTTCTTTCTCTGCGATCTTTTGTTTCACCGTGCCCTTCTTTTTGGGGGGTGCTACGGGTGCTGCTGCTGGTTTATCATCGTCTGAGGATTCGTCTGAGGATGCATCCCAGTCGCTCTAGTAAGATCGGTGAGATGAATAAAGGAGGGTATGGTAGTAACGTACGGCTGGAGATGATTCTTCTTCATCTTCACCCTCCCATTTGCTCTTTACGGGTTTCTTGGTCGCGATCGATGACGCAGTAGGAGCAGGAGCATCATCGGATTCTGTGCTTGATCGTGGTGAGCGTTGCAGTGGATAGAATTGAACAGATTCTTGTTTTTACCCCAGTCTGACATGGTTATGTGATATTGATGGTCCCTTGCGGGTAGCGCTATGGTACAAGTGTGTCGTGGTCTAAGATACAGCAAGTGTTAGTACGACATCAAAATATTAGGTCACGTGGCTAAAATTTGAATGACTATCAAACACCGTGGCACTGTATCAACCTGTTACTATCCCGTACGATATTTGATCAAAGACTTGACAACTAAAGTTGATGTCACTCAATTGGTTCACAGTGCCCCTTCCAACCTCCTCTAGCTTGCGCTTCAAAGTGAAGCGTATCGTGTACTGTTTGCCCTCGTATAGTTCACTCGAGAAGTGATGGGCGGTTTGCAGCTCCTCTTCAAGTTGGCGCAAACGTGCTGCTTAGTTCCGAGGCTATACGCGGAGGTCGCTCATGCGTGCGTGGCTTAAGGATGCGGGTAGTAGGACAATTCAGATGTTGTACGGTCCGGAGGATGGTTGTAGGTGAAGGCGCGGCTGAAGAGCAATCAACCGGTGTTACCTTCCGGACGCCGGAGGTATGTGAAGTATCTGTTGGTCAAGCTAATTTTTCGTTGTTGTTGTCATGCTGCAATTCAGTTAGACTCAGTGCTTTGGGCAGTCGCTCTCCTCGCTTCCCTCTCGCCTCTACTCCCGGCGGATCCCATCCCAATCATCAAATACGCTGCTCATGTATCTAACCAGGCATGCTACTGTATCGCACATAGCGATGCACGGGAGGTATCTAGCATTTTCCTCGTAAGTACATAAATATTCTCACTGTACCATTTACTATGGGTATGGCATGGAACGGAACGGGTGTGGGGTATGTCCGATTCGTCAGCTGTCAGTGAAGGAACTTACCAAGCTACTGCAATTCTTCCTGCTTCCGTCATTGACAACGGTTTCGTCAAGGCGTATCTCTCATGCTGGTGCCCCTAAATCCGTGTCTGCGTATATCAGGCGCCCTTGTATTTTCCAACGCCATTGGCTTTGAGTGATGAAAATCAATACTCGCTTCATGGTTCACGCGCAATGGTAGACACGGGAATGTCTGAGTTCTTTTTGGTGAACAAATGTGTCGTCTCGGAATGACATCAGAAACATGTGCCACAGTTTTCGAAGTCGATCGTTATGCGAATGTGATTTTCATGTGAACGATCTCTAAGTGTGAGTCATTGCTTTGATCCATTCAAGCCCCCTTGATTGACTTCCCGTTTCACTTGGCTTCATACAAAAATACTTACTCCAGTCAATTAAAGCAGGGACGAATAACATTTCTATAATGCTCATTCCGGCCATAGAAGCGTGGTATATCTACCACGAACTCCCTCGCCATATATCCACTGGAAGTTGCAGCAAGTAAATGCACCATGTTTCACTTGCATGCAATCAGGATAATGCGCACAGTTGGTGTGCCCTGGAGAAACGAGGGAAACCGTAAGTGAAGATATCGTGAAATGCCCTCGTGCTCGCAATACCAATAACATACCCTCACCTATACTCCGCCCCACGCGACCCAAACCATAGCCGATCTTTTTACAGGTGATCACATAGTGCGAATATGTTAGGGATCATTGACCCATGATTTGCTCAAAGTGACCTAGTACTATTGCTTACGAAGACAGACCCCTCTCTCTGATACACTCACTACTGCCATTTTCTCGTGCTTTTCAAGTCCACGTATGCCTTTGTTTGCCATCTCTTTGGATGCTGCGGTGTGTTGGATTAGTAATGAGGTATTCATTAGCATCGTCGTCCTCGCAACTTCATGCACTAAAATTTCGACACTGATAGCTCGATATCGGTGTCCGGTATTTCAAAAGCTCTGAGCGCGGTCACTCAGGCTCATCGTGGAGCCTTGCCGCAGCACACCACAGCACCTGTATTTGGCTGTGAAAATTACCGTGCCATACTTATGCTATCCCATCCACGGCATGAAGCATTGAGTGTAGTGAGTTTTGCATCGGATCCTCCGCTCACTATTCTTGTCCACCCTTTGCTATGATACTTTGATGGAGGCAGAGCTAGCGAGAAGGTGAGTGTGAGGCGATGGATACTGAGTGCGGGTCGATCTGCTCGCAGGGATGCATTTGTAGTGCGACTTGAATTATCTGTTTGCTTCGTGTGGATCTCCCCGTTAAATTTTCTTGTGGCATGGGAAATCGGTAATGATTGATGATTTTCAGTGCTCAAATGTTCCCCACGTATGAGCACTTTACGACTAAGTGGATCTGTTTTGATTCGCTCTAGCTTGTTTTGACTTCCCGTTTCTAGTTACTTTGGTCAAGCAATGCAGGCACAGGCTTTGATGCTTATTTCTGTCACAGAGCGCCGGATGGGTGTATATATAGCTTAAACAAGCTCATTGCTCCCTCACACACCCATCCTCGAATAATATGACTGTGATCTCAGATGATCCCAGTTTGTGGCCATTCATCAATGCGAACCGTCTTGCTAGCTATTTTGTAGGTTGGTGTCAGTCGGACAATGACGGTGACATATCGATCTAACCTCAGCTGTGGTTTCCCAGTTGCTGCCTCTGTCGGGGCGATATACGATTGGGGTGAGCAAAGTTGTATGCAAATACCGTCGATGCCTTCATTGCATCTCCAGTACTGTCATTCGAACAAGAGGTAGGTTCAATTTAATGCTATTGGAGCAGTCTTCTTGCTAAGAAAAAGTTTATAGGTTGAACTGATCTGGGTGAGTCTCGCATCAGAAGAACGACGTAAAAGCATAAACAACTCATGACATGCAGAGGCAACACTGGTCCCTCATGACCGTTCTGTATCTGAGTGTATGTTACTGCATTATGAGTGTGGTCGGTGACTCATGCTTATTTATACATATCCTAGGTGCGCTATGGCGGAATTGTCTTTGCTGTGTACGACAGGAAGGCTAAGTGTATGGTATCGTACTAATTATCCATCTCTAACGATCAGCATCGATGCAATAAGTATGTTTCCTCATACATAGTGTTTGGTTGTTCTGAAGCGGCATACAGCCAGCGTCCAGACAATCTCGGTGACAGATTTTGTGAGTATGCTGCAGTGATGCCTGTCATTCTACTCAACTGCACTCTCATGCAGGGGTGAGTGTGGTCTTTTTTTATTAGCTTGTCAGTGAAACACAATTGCTCTACAGTTGTGAGTTTGTTTAAGTTTTGTGATTCTCCGACACTCATCGCCAACTTGATTGTTAGGCCTTATTTTGTACACCATACTAAATTTGACAAATATTGTCGCTGCGGTGATACTGGGTGGTAAGCTATGCAGCTGCAATGTCTCGGTGATATTGGTTTGACAAACACATCTTGCAAGTCATCATGATCACTCGGTTACATGCAATGTATCAGCGATCCAAAATGGTTCTGATAGTTCTCATCGCCGTTTTCTTGCCTGTCAACATTTTTGACATAGTGGTCGTCGTACTATCACTCCAGAAAACTTCGGGGGGTAAGATTGTGACTGAAAGACTGGAGTATATCAGGCTCATCACCCAATACCAGAGGAGCTCATTCTCTCCGGCACCTACAAGTGCAGTATCAGCGCCGAGGGAGATGTCGTACTTCTGGGCACCATCACTTGGATGCTCGCCATTGTATGGGAAGTCCTCGCACTGAGTCTTGCAGTCTGGATTGCTGTACAACACTTCCATGAACTGCGACGACGTGCAGCAGGAGGGGTTATCGGGGATTGTTTCACAGTATTAATGAAATCTCACGTGGTGTACCGTATCGCGAGGTGAGCTCCTGAATATATGGGTTGTCTGTTTCCGCTGAATGTTCACACTTTTTTTTTTTTTTTAAAATCAAATTTATTGTCCTTTTGGGGTGGTCTTTGACCCTCAGGCTATGTTGGACTTAGCCTGTTCGCGGGGGGCTTACTCCCGCCTATTCTATCATAAGTCTGTATGTGTGCTGCCATGGTCATCGCAATGGAAAACGAAGTACTCCGTCAGCATAGTGTCGGCAAAAGGCCGACGCTGAGTTCGTACAGAGGGATTGTGATGGTATGTGCATATATGAGTCTGGTGCTGGCACTTCTACTATAGTGTCTCACGCAGCGAGACTTCTTCCCTTCTGTCTCAGAGATGATTAGTTTTGAATGGCGTCTCGTGCAGCGAGAGTTCTTCTTCTTGTTGCTTTGAGTTAGTTCTTGGTGTGTATGTGCGGGAGGAGGTTAGTGGATTATAAGGGTCTGTAGGGTAGTGAATTGAATGAATGTTCTTTAACTGTCCATGAGCTCACCAAATATGGGTTTGAATCTTTTTGTTTGATTGATGTAGCGCATGAGTGGTTGGGTAGCTTTCTCAGCGGTGAGGATGTATTGAATAGATGATGCTTGTCTGCACAGAGCGTTGGTGAAGTGGTGGCGTTCTCGGATGTATTGTGGGCAGTTGAAGAGGAAGTGGTGGATGGTTTCATCTGTGTCTGGGCATGCGGGACAGTGGGGAGTAGCGCTCTTTCCTATGCGATGAAGGTGTTGGTTAAGCGGTATATGTCGAGTGTGGAGTTGGGTGTATACTGGTTTGTCGTCTGGGGAGGGTGGCTACTAGCTTGATGTATCTGTTGGAGGCATTGTAGGATCTATGTTGATTGCCCTTGCATGGCGAGGTGACTTCTTCCACTTCTTTTCCCATCTCTTTCTCAGTGCATCTTCGTGCCTTTGCTTTAGGGCTGATATGTTGTCAGGGAGTGGCTTGCCTCTAAGGTACTTGGGTAGCGTCTCTGATGCGCTGTTCTGGTTGGGCCCTTCTGCTGCTTCCTTGGTTGTGACATCCGCTAACTCATTACCTATCACTCCTTCATGTCCAGGTATCCACCATACAGTTAGCTTGAAGTTGCGTTCTTGATCTCGTCTGTTGTTGGCAAGGTACCTCGTCATACTGCGGAAATGCTCTACTAAGTAACCGCCAGGTTTCGTGTTATGACTCTCACCGG
>JABBWB010000608.1:0-18247 GCA_016628085.1 Suillus occidentalis
AGAGATATGAAAGCTAGAGGAGAAGTGGGCTGGGCGTTGGCGAGTTTTTTGGTACCCCTGGAAAGTTTCTCTGTGCGTTGGGATTTGGCGGACAGTCGGTTGCTTTCCCCCTCTTTGGCATTTGATATCGAATTGAATCTACAGTTTCGAGGTGATTTCGTTTCCGGTTATGCTTAGACGTCGCTGCACGCGCACCAACCACAAACATGCGCCAGAAAGCCTGACAGCAATGACAGGCCCATCGGGTGGGTGCGTCCATCGCGGAGAAAACTCACAACGTTAACGGGAGGTAAGCTTAAGAATAGATCGAGGAGCTACTGGGTGATTTTCGAGCCATTCACAAGTACAAGTAATTATGAGTGCTCCTCACGTGACATAGGAAATGAATATTGAATGCGTCATCACTACTAAGTGGCTGCAACTTGTAAATGACTTCGTCGGGCGTCTCTTTGTCCCCGATGGCAGTATGGCAAGCAGATAAGAATGCGAACTCGGCACGAGGAATATCTTTCTCCATGATAACTTATTCCCGCCACAACGCATTTCTATCCCGCCCGGTCTGGGTGGAGGATGAGGGGACGAGCGAGACGGACGGATCACGGCGTATGACTATGCTGTTTACGCGTCTTAGAGTCTTGCCTTCCCCTTGCGTATCTGACCGCGCCTGCGCCTCCTTTCCTTTGCCTTTCGTTTTCACGTCCATGTCATAAATACCCTCCTCTTCCTCCTCTTCGGTGGCAAACCACTCCAAGCCGAGCTTAAACGGATTAGCTAGCGGGGACCCGTTTAGACTAAGCATGCTCTCATCGCGGCGGGGCGCACGGAGGGTGGGATAAGTGGGGGTCTTGGTGGGCAAAGCTGGAGCGAAGGTTGCGCTGGTGGGCGGGCGCTTTGCCTGGAATGGTGGCATTCCAGAACATCGATTTTCCAGGCGAAGGTGGAACTCTGAACGGGGATGGAGCGCGCAATTTAGATGGAGATGTTCGGAGGGCAGACGATTTTTGCGGGCTGACGGAGGGAAAACAGAGGGTGCGACGGATTTGCCCGGGGGTACGTGGGACTGCCGCAGAAAATGAATGTGCGAACGCGTTGTGCAGTGCCTGTGTTAGCAGCAGGGAGCTTCCTTTTGGGAGTGGCATGCACCATCTTTGCTGAATGAGAAGTGTGTCAATGAAAAGACTGATGCCAGAATGAACACGTACCATTCTTAAAGCCTCCTCCCACTTACGCCGCCCACGAGGCCACGAAGACAGGCTTGAATATCGCCATTGTACGTATCAGCAAACTCGCCCATAGTCACACCGCGAACGAGTTTGGGAATGCGGGACATGAACCCTTCTTGGCGAAGCCGAAAGTTTTTGCGTGCATCTGCGAGCCATTCCTCAAGATGGCGAACACGATGTTCGACTGTGCACAAAGATAGAGGCAGACAATTCAGTGAAGCAAAAGTGAGATGATGCAAAACAAGCTTAATGCACCTTCAATGTTAAGATTCTGGAGTAGCTGTTGTTTTTCCTCGGGAGTGTACCTTCGGGATGTGTCTGGGATGTTAGGTTACATCGACGCCGTCGTGAACGCGCTGAAAGGTCTACAAGTCACGCTTGCCGTGGACTCTACCGTCAAGCTTGATAATTGTAAGAACTTTACCTGTTAGCTGTTCCATGACCTGAACGATTCAACTAGACGCACGCAACGAATCTTGTCTTCCGAAATCAATATTATCCGGGGGTTGTGAGTCAGGAATTTTCACGTGATTGGACACAAGTTGAACCACTCGCTTATGTAAGCACAGACAGTGGACAGGACATCGTTGTACCTGATCGGTGCGGTCCTAGTATTACCCAAGACCTCGTCAACGACGCTACGTTAGCTTTCGACCAAGCAAACATCACGTACGTTTCAACTACTTACTCAATATCTACTTTGATTGTTGATTATTACTATAGAGATATCGCAAACGCCGAGGGCTTCCAGCTCTCCTTGCAAGGTTCCGCGACCAACGTTGGCCCTCTAAATGCTCTGATCGAGTTTGTTGATCCAGTCACGTATGTCTTCATTCAGTTTGTATTTGCAGGCGCTCATGTTGGACAGGGTAACGTGGCAAGGCCATGACATTGCGACCATCGCACTGCCTCCAGGTTAGCGGGTTAAGCAGACCGCTTACGAGATACTCACTGTGACCCATAGTATGCGCTGCCGCGAATACTGGGGTGCCGAACTATGTCACGCAAGGCCAGCTAGTGATCGCTGATCAAGTCCAGTGAGTCTATTTTTATTTGCGGCATCATTTCTAGGTGCTGACAACGGTACCAGGTTCGCATCGTTTGCGACATATTTGCTACATAATCCGAGTTTTGACTGGACAATTTCCACTTCCTCCCTCAAGCTGACCGCCCTCGGAACAATCTTTAATGGAGTCTCGATGTCGAAGACGGTCGCCCTCAAAGCATTCAATGGTCTCCCAGGCGTCACGACCAGTAACTTTCAACTTCCCTCCGACGGTCCAGCTGGGGGAATTACAATATCGGCAGACTCGACTATTCCTTCCCCTGCTCGTTGGCACAATTCCTTCTGTTGTTCTTGTCTTGTCTTTCTAATTTCTCCTCACAGAACTTGGAATTGACCTTGGAAATGTTGGATTCCCAGCTTACTTCGAGAATACTCGCATCGGACGTGAGCGAAAATCTGATACAATCGAAAACGTTCTTTAATGCCTTCATAGCACTTACTTCTAGCGACCTCGTCCTTCCACCCGAGTCCTCAGCGACATCCCACCTCAGCGGACAAATGATACCTCAAACTGGTTCTGGCCTGAGTACGATCGGCAAATTATTCTCGGAATATCTCTCTGCGGACAATATCACGCTAAACGTTCAAGGCGACGCTGTACAGCCTCCAGGTGCCAACGGACCAGTAACGTGGCTCAGCGCCGCCTTCAAGACTCTCACACTCGACGTCGTTTTGCCTGGAAGAAAGAAGTTCGATGTAAGTTCATTGACAGTTGAGGAAAGTTTTGTGCTGATGATCAATAGATCGTCCAATCTATCACACTCTTTGATTTAAGCCCGACAATACAGAGCCAGGACCGGGCGTTTTCTCCATTATAGGGTTCCAACAAAACCGTGTCACAATACAAGAACCCATTCGGCTTTTCATTACAGGTCATTCAGTCTACTGTCTACATGGATCTCAGCTATGGAGGTACAGCTGCTGCTCAGTTAATGTTGATTATTGGTCCTTGCTAGACGTTACTGACCTTTTTGTAGCTGAACCTACCTCAATCCGACAACGTTGGAGGAGTGTCAACCGGGAATCTCGCTGCCTTGCCGATCAGTTTCCATAACGTCCCTTTGACTTCACTCAACGACGGCGCCTTTGAAGCCATGTTTGCTCAAGCGATGGACAAGAATTCGGCAGTCCTAGGATTGAGCGGAACCGTTGATGCGACCATCAAGACTGTCGTTGGCGATGTTCCTATTTCAGGAATTGCTTTCAATGTCACTTCAAGCCTAGCCGGTAGGTTTCGATACTATGGATTTTCA
Organism: Suillus occidentalis; assembly: GCA_016628085.1. Classification (NCBI taxonomy): domain Eukaryota; kingdom Fungi; phylum Basidiomycota; class Agaricomycetes; order Boletales; family Suillaceae; genus Suillus; species Suillus occidentalis. Next base: position 3,543 of record JABBWB010000608.1, read on the forward strand.
CTCATGCTTACAACTGTGCAATAGGCATAAACTCCTTTGATGGCAAGGCGACGATAAGTAACATTTCGATTTCTGGCAGTGGTGGGAATGGTGGGGATCAATACATCGTCTCGCCCCTCACGCCTTCGTTGAACAACCCATCCAACATCTCACTCGACGCGGTTGACATCGCCCTGCCAGTGTACTACCAAAAGGCCATGATTGGTCGAGCAGCATTCAACGTCTTGGCTCCAGGAGAAGATTCGATGCCAGCAGAATTCCATTACGAGCCTGCAAACCCAAATGATACCGTAGCTGAGGTTTGTGTCGCGAACTTTATTCTGAATTAGATATTGATTTCCGCGACGTAGGCCTTCCTCACCAGCTTCCTGCGAACCGGCGATAGCCTGCCAATCACTATCCAAGGAGATTCCGCGAGTACACCATTCGCATCGCTCCAGCCGGCGCTCGAGGGCGTGAGTCTGACAAGTAGTGTACCGGGTAAGCAAAATCGCGTCTGCCGCTCTTCATCGCTCATGGAAGTCGCCGGCTTGAACGTCGATGCAGAACGAAGATGTGCGCCCGCTGGTAGGCGAGATACCAGTGAACATTTCTGGCAAGGATGTTGCTACCACCATCTCGCTAGACGGCGCAGATGTCGATGAAGACATCCATCGATTCTTGGACGATTCCTTTCTGAAACTGCGGCTTTGCTATTCCACTTTCCTGCAGCCAACAAAGACTCAACTTGAACGGCAGCGAGCCGAGCGGGTAGACGTTCCATCGTGGCAACTACAATGATGAAGTTCATCGATGATCGACGCAACGATCCCCGCGACAGGCTTGAACTCATGCTCGAGCTAACGAGTCAACTGCTTCCGGCAACGGAAGTGTACAACTTATACGACCTTATCCTCTCCGCATGCGCTGACCCGACATTGGCATACATGCACTTGTTCGTCGTTGCCGTTTTTGCAGATCCTCTGCCAATCTCACAAATATCGGAACTTCTGGGCCCTGGTCAGGGCAGAGACGTCGAGAAAATGCTGGTGCAGCCACGGTCTGTAATAAATCTTCCTACCGACAGCCATCTCCACGTGAATATCTATCACTAGTCCGTTCGCGACTATGTTTCCCAGCGCTCAAACTGCTTCCTCCGCCAAGCACGATACATCACATCACCGCACTCCCTAATCGCACTCTCCTCTTAATGCGAGATTCCAGAAAGCATGGCCCTCCTGGATGCGCTCTCAGAGTTGATGAAACGTCAGAACACGATCGTCATCTTACAAACTATTTTGAGGAATGGGCCAGGCGCTTTAATGAGGAATCTGACCCTGAAGGCATGTTCTCATTCCAGAAGCGATGGTCAAACGCGCGCTTATTCCTTGTGCCTTGTAACTTTTGTGTTTCGATCTTTGATGTGATCAGCCGATGTACCTCCTCTAGCTTGGTCAGCTATTCACGTCTTGTCGTGTACTCTTTTGGATTCCAACGCGCCTTCGATGAGACATGGAGACGAGTAACAATGTCTTCCTTCACAAGGTCAGTACTATTGCGGTCCCATATTCAAAGCATCCTACTGAGCTTTATACAGTGCTTCACCTTCGCAAAGGCGGTCATTAAGCAAATGATCGAAGTGCTGGCACCTAGTGGTCTCACGCGCGTTGCCCCCGATGGTAAGATACTGTTCTGATCGGTAATTCTCTCGGTCTCATCATACATCAAGGCCGCTTTGTCTTTGCGTCTTTCGCCTCTGCATTTATGCTCAAGGTGAAAGCTTACATATCTAGCGCGGTGCCGTTCTCACCTCATTACCTAGCTTCTGCGTCCCGAGTTTGCTCAACTGTTGACGCGTCAGGTGGAGGATGAGATCTTCGAACTCATCGGCCGCCTGATCACGACGCTTCAAGATGTTGCCATTGATGAACGTCCCACACCACGCCTGATGGCTCATATTGAAACTCTCAGTCCCCAGTCGCCTAACGTCGTTCCCGCTTGCACGTCGACCAGCGCCCATCGTATGGAAGTCTTCCTAGCCGTCCGCGCATGGGGGCACAAGATATGTCATCCCGACCCTGCCCTTTCCATTGGGTTCATAATCGTCTCTCTGCCGGTTCAGATACAGAGTTGCATGGTCGTCCGCCAGCAGAGCTCGTCGTCCGTACGCTAAGGGCAAATGCGTAGGTCACTTAATTCTCTGCTGCTATCTCCACATCACCCACCGCACCGCCAGCCATCACTGCTCCCGAAACTACAGCGCGTTGCCAAGACCTTGTACATCTTTCGACGATACCCTTGGCCTCGCAACCAGCGCCCTGCTGGGATTTCCTCTCGACGTCGTTGTGTATTGCACTGCACTCACTCTTACTCACACGACACCCTCGCTGATTCGTGTATTGCGTCCGATTTATGCCAGGAAGGAAGCTCTCCCCGAAGACCAATTTGAACGGGACCCTAGCGATGGCGCTGTAACTCCGTCGACAGACCTTCTCGATGTCCATATCGCCTTCGTCTCCTGTAACATCAATGCCGTTTCCTATATATTGGCGTCTGCAACGACGTATCACGTTTCACACGTCATATGTGCGAGGCGACGCTACAAGGCGGTGATATGTGCATTAATGTTCTATGAAGCCGTGTCCGTTGCCGGGTTTAGCGCAGCCCACGCTCCCCTCATTTGAAGTCTCGCGGTGCCATCGGTCGATCCTTTGAAGCAAGGTACGCATTTTGAACCTGCAAAAATCCGATTGACAACTCATGCACGCGTTGGATATGAGAGGTACTAGCTGCTATCGAAATGATGTCAAGCATTGGAGCATTTCTCTCTCCTCTTGCCATGCGCAGCATCTTTACTGCGTGAGTCGATTGGTTTTATATACCACCCTGCAACGTCCAAGGTACATGCAATCGTTGACGACGGCGTGCAGAATCGCGTCACAAAGAATGTTAAGACGCTTCGACGACATGGTTTTTTTTCACTCCGGGTATGTAGTCTCTTTAAGACGTGCTTCATGCGACGCTGACTGCGGCCCCGCAGACTCATGTTTAACAGCCTCGAGTCCTGTTTCTTTCGGCTTACGGACCCCGAAATTCAAACACTTCTCAGCTTCTGCGATGACCATAAGCAGTGCCTTGCTAGCTGTCGCAAGGAATGCGCATCGAATTTCACCAACTCACGAGCCCTTTGGGATGGCTTTGCTCGTAATGATGTCAACTATCGTAAGGGCGACTTTGGTATAGTACGTGAAGTTCTCCTGGCGCTTGTTTTTCAGTCGGTGAAACGCGTTCCACAGCAGAGCTAACCCGCAAGCCTGGCGAGAAGGTTCTGGGCGAAATCTTCTCAACCATGCATACCAAGTTGCACTCTCCTGATATTCGTACCCGTGAAAATGTCGTTTGCCTTACGCTGTGCGACGTAACGTTAGGTTCCTTTTTTCATCCCCTTTCGCAACGTCTCACAGGATTTAAGGAGAGCGCATCCGATGCACAACGCGATGGCCATCAGAACGAAATCATCAACGTGGCCCGTAACTCCCTGGTGGACGTCCATGCTAGCGTACGTTCAACCGCTGTGAAGGCAATTTATGCACTTCCAGAGCATCTCGGTGCGAGAGCGATTTACCAGACTATCCCAATTTTGTTGGAGCCTTTTCACCAGCCTGGTGCAAGCTCAGACACCGCGCTTCAAGCCTTGAGAGAGGTCATCACGTCGGTATGTATCGTCCTTTTCGCTTGGTTTGCGAACGAGGATATACTTACCCAATTAAAGGTTCGGGCATCTACTGCGTTCCCCGTTCTCATTCCAACCTCGATCGCCCACCTATGGCCGCGTTCAAAGCCAGAGGTTTGTCATCTCTAGTCACCGTCGCCGGTCATGCAACGCTACCCTCCTGGCTATCAGCTGCCACGGCTGCCGTTTCCTACATCGGATCCATACAATTTTCCACCCTGGCCTCGCGAAAATTACCAGATGTTTTGCAGAGTTGTTCGCGGTATACATGAGCAATTTTGGTTTCCCATGGGTTTGGAAAGAATTGTCAACGCCTCGTAATCGTGAGCTGAATACGGAGAATTCCTGCAGGTTACCCGACTCGGAGCTGTCAGGCCCGCGCCCTAAGCGCACCTTCATACACCGAGCTCTGGAGTTCGAGATACGGCCGTCATACCACGACCGGGTATTGAAGACTTGGCTGGAGCCTACGCAAAATGATAACACTGCCATCTCCGATCGGCTACTAGAGCTGCAGAATTTTTGAACTGGACGGCTGTAGTAGAGGGTTTAAACGGAGGAAATACTTTGTTTTTGCAGGTTTAATCTGTGAATCAAATTCAACGACCGTTGCCGCGCTCGGTCCTGCACCGCTGTGCTTACGTGGCTTCAAGCCCCTCTTAGCGCATGTTTTTGGGCACCTGCGCTCAGGTGAACTGCACCTTTCTGCCTTACCGTCGTACAGCAGAAATTTCGCTATATTGAACTCGCTCCTCTCGTTCCATCATTTCATTCATAGTTTATGGCCTCTCAAACTTTGAACTCTCAAACTCAGACAAGCAGTGATTCTCAGTCTCAAAAGCCTTCGGAGGAACGAAGCCCCTCTCCGCCTAAGAACACCTTTAATTCAGATTGTTTGAAGATTGTGGGTCTTTATAGACGAGGAACCATTACTAAAACAGATGCCATACTCGACATCTTCGAACGAGCATCGAGTGTGGACTCGGGAGAGTTTGGAGGGCGTTCAGTTGCCGAACTCGTTGCCCCCTACCACCGGATGCTCGACTCTTTTGAAAAGGAGGTTATCGAAGTTGGAAATGAAGATTGCAAAGACAAAAGAGAAGCTTCAGAGGATGGAGAAAAGTCGCGACGAGTCGTTGATAGCGCGCAGCCGTCTGACGACTCAGACTCCGAGGAGAACTCTGAGTCAGAGGTTGAGGACTCCAACTCTGCTTCAGAGATTGACGAACCGATGCGGAAAAAGCAACGAGGATTTAAACTTGACCTCTCTAACCTCACAAATCCCTCAGTCGTCAGGAGAACGAAGAAACTCTCTCCCTCGCTACGAAAAACCAACTCTATTCTCGCGAATTGGGCTCATGACCCCAAGCGAGTCAAGCGCAAGTGGCTCGAGTCTGCATTCCTCCCCGAGTTCCCTGAGTCTGAACTCTATAACATCATCCGAGGAAGAGTCGTCAATTTCGACGTCGTTTTTTCAGGATGGTACTCAGATGAACCAGAAGAAGATTTTGAGGAAAAGCTCGGTAAACTCAAGATCAAGATCAAAGGAGAGGCTGAACCATCAAAGTCTGTGCGAAGCTCGCAGGATTGGAATGTTGCCTACTCACTCTTTGCCCGCGCCATGCGATTTGCTTTCCCGCATCGACTTGACGAGCTCGATGACTACGGGAACTTTATTCACCAAAAATTCGCCCAAAATGTCAGCAAATATCATTCGCGAGTCATTGCCTTTGACAAGGCCGTCAGAAAGCGAGTCAGTCGACGGAGAGACTTGCGACTCTCCGATTTCGACCAGTTCTCAGACCTTTATGAAGGTCACTTCTCCCTCTCTGGCCGCTGTGTCAATGAGGAAGGAAGCTCAGGTAGTTCCAAACGTCGACGAGGAGTTGACCACTGCAAGAGGTGGAACTTCAAAACATGCAGTCGATCAGACTCGTCATGCAACTACAGGCATGTGTGTGCAAAATGTGGAAGCTCGGAGCACCCTGAAAAGAGCTGCCCCTCCCGTTCCTCTTCAAATTAATCCCATGCTCAAACGTCCTCGGTACCTACGAGGCATGGCATGGTTCATAGACGAGTCCTCTTTCAGTCCTACAGCTAAATCTTCCTTATATGCTACTCCTTTACCTCCTCCTGGAAGTCACGATTTTTCGGACGTTGCATTGAAGTCATTGAATGCTCGTCCTGATCTTTTTGCAATTGTGACTCCTGTTAATATTGACAAGTTCCGTGAACTCCTTCAGGAACACCCCAATCGTCCTTTCGTCGAGTCTGTTCTCGATGGTCTGCATGAGGGCTTCTGGCCATGTGCAGATACAGCTATGGATGGTTACCCTTTGACTTGGGATAACTCTTATCGACCTCTCAAGAACGAAGAGCATCGAGCTTTCGTTCAGGAGCAAGTTGATGAAGAAGTGCGACTAGGCCGTTTTTCACCTCCTTTTGGACCAGATCTACTGGCTGGCATGTATAGCACACCAGTTCACGTCGTACCAAAACCTAACTCAACCAAACTTCGGCTTGTTGTAGACCACAGCGCTGGGGAGTTTTCTCTTAACTCGATGATTAATCTCGACGACTCCTCTGGTGTCAAACTGGATGGGATGCGATCTCTCGGTCTTAGTCTCCTTCAGTTTCGACGAGAACATGGATCTGTCCCTTTGATTGTCTTCAAGTCTGATGTTTCCCAAGCCTACCGTCGTCTTCCTATGCACCCTCTGTGGCAATTGAAGCAAGTCATCACTGTCAACAACTCACGTTATGTTGATCGCTGCAATAATTTCGGCGGGAGAGGTTCAGCCCTTATTTGGGTTTCCTTTATGTCTCTCGTTACATGGATCGCGAGCGTGGTCATTCTCATTGAGCACCTTAAGCTCTACATGGACGACTTTTTTCTCCTCTGAGCTTGGATACTTTCTCTTTCTATGTGGTTTGGATGTCTTCCTATATTCTTCCAACATCTGTCGACAGTTATCTCTCCGGGATCTGTAACAAGCTTGAAGAAGAATTTCCCAACATTCGTGCAGTTCGACGATCTCGTTTGCTGCAACGAACTCTCGCTGGCTGCAAACGTCGTTACCGCCATCCTGTCAACAGAAAACAACCTCTCTCGCGTGATGATCTCCACATTGCCTTCCTCCGCTATCACATTTCTGCCGATCATGACGACAAACTTTTCCTCGCTCAGCTCTATTTTGGTTTTGAGACTCTGCAACGTCTTGGCGAACTCGTTTGGCCTGATGTTTCGAGGCTTCAGTCTTACAACTCTGTGGCTATGCGCCATACTGTCCACATCACTGCAGACTCCGTTCAATACACTCTCCCTCTCTCAAAATCAGATAAATTCGGTCATGGAAATCAGGTTCTTGTTCGACACTCTTCCTATGATGATGACTGCATGACAATCTTCTCCCGCTGTCTCGAATCGCGCGATCTTTTGTTCCCGCACTACCCAGAACTGTGGCTGCGCGTCAACTCTCACATTCCGACTCGGTCTTGGTTTAATGGACGTTTCCAGCAGATTTTCAAGAACCGAGGTTTTTCAGGACACTCTATGCGGGCAGGAGGAGCAACTGCTCTCGCAGGAGCAGGAGCAGCTCCACAACTCATTCAGGCAGCAGGAAGATGGTCGTCAGATGAGTTTCAAAAGTACATTCGCATCCATCCTTTTATTCTGCAGGCTATTATTCACGACGCCCCTTCTTGATTGACCAATCTCGGCCTTTTCGTCGTTGTCGCGGCAACACCACACAAGAATTTTCATTTTCCCCATCTTGACCCACGTTCCGCGTGTCTTTCACTTTTTTCAATAGTCCTTTAGTGGTCTTTACTCAAATTCCTGTACTTTTAGCCCCAGTGGACCTGAGCTTTTCGGCTGGGAACACTGGGCTCGTTCAATATATTTGTTTTCGTCGCGGACACCCTAGAGCTCAAGTGCTGAGGGTGTCGCGCTCCTCTTACATCATCTTTCTCGATGCGAGACTCGCGAGTCGAATGCTGAACTGATTAAAGTTTAAGTAAACTCTGCGGCTTGGGTCATGTGGACCGTGGGAAGTTTTTGCTGGACTCTCGGACCGCGGGTATCTCTCAGGCTGCTGAAGCGATTCAACCCTCTCCAGGCTCCAGCGAGTCCAGCCCCTCCCAATCTTCTTCCGGATTTCGCACGTTGACTTTGGGAGAGCCGTCCCTTCAAACTGGCACGCGCTCAGCGCGTTATTTGTCGCCGCGATAGCTATTGGTAGCACGCCCCCAGGGCGACGCGGTAGTGCGGAGTTAAGTTGAAAATTGGAACGGGGGGTCGCCCGCTTAGGAAGGGACCCAAAAGTCTGGACAGCTTTCGGAAGCTTAACGAACTTCAGAATGCGAGGAGCTGACTTATGGAAAAGAATGGCGACCCATTGGCCCAACGACCGCCTTCCAGAAAGCCAGGCGCTTTCGGAAGTTCAGAGCTGCCCGGGATGCTTCAAAACTCGCTTTAGCGGAGTCACGACTTCTGGCAGCTGATTAATCTGCTCCTCCAGGGATTCTTTCCGATCGGTCCGATCCTTCGAGCGCCTGGCCGTGGAACTCTCAAGCAAAAGCTCCAGCCGTCTCCGCAGTTCAAATGAGGGCGTCGTTCAAACGAGGGGGCCAAATTCGGCTCGATGCCGAGGCATCGCCCGACTATAGGCCGCGGAATACGCCCTCCGTTAATTCAGAGAGATGCGCGAACTTGAAGCGAACAGCCCTTTCGGCAGATGTTGATCGGCGAACGTTTAAACTTTAACCAGGATGCTGCCCAAAGTACACAATAGAATGCACCTAATGCACCTAACCACAGCAGCAAGCTGGCAAGATAATACAGTACTGTACACGAACTACTCTAGTACTAGACGGTAAGGCTCTGGCTCTGGCGACCAAATGAAAAGCAAAGTCTACTACGGCACTCCCCTCCAACCCGTACCTGCATCGTTAGCGCCCCACCCTGCGCTAGAACCCTGAAAATAAAATTGGTCCACGGTGAAATCATTGTGTGACCCCCCGGTGAGATCAGGCTGCAGCGAGCTGGGAGGGTAATACGGCAGCTGGGGCTGGAGTGTTTCTGCGCGGTACTGGTTGAAGGCCCCCTGCAAGTCGTCTCTGGAGTAGTGCGGCGAGTCGCCAGAGCGGAAGTCCGCCTGCAAGCCACCGGCATGGCGTGGTGCATAGTGCGGGGACAATAGCATCGCTGACTGGGCGTGGGGAGGCAGATCGTGTGCAACTTCAGCCTGCCTGGGGTACCTCGAGGCGATGGACGATGACGGCGATGAAGCAGACTCGGAATTGCCAGGGTATTCAGACGTTAACGATGGTGTGCATTGGGAGGCTGAAGTGGAAGGAGGCGCCGCGGGGCGGCCTTCATCGCGTTGGTATAGTTCCGAGGAAGAGGACGGAACGTATATCTTGTACTTCTTCATCGACAACGACTCCCCCTTATTTCTTTTAAGCTCATTTCTGTAACACAAGGTCAATACAATATATCCAGGGTTCCCCACGTGCTTACAGGCATTCCTCGTGGTGGGCTTTCATGCGAGGCATGAATTCACCTTCGTCGAGCTCAGGGTCGGTAGCATATTTCTCCATGGCTTCTTGGACTTCCACCGCAAATGGACGGAAGTCCTCCGTGGTGAATGGGAGGACGTTCTTGACTCCTGATAGTCGACCTTCTGAGGCACGCCGGATAGCGCACAACAACTAGTAACGGTGGCCGATGATACATCAGTAATGTTGCAAAACGTGAAAGAATTGACTTACCGCAGCGCCCGTTAGCCCGTACATATACCACGAGGGCTCTCGAATCAACATCTCCCACCTGGAGTCCAGGAAGGGTGAATTACGTCCAAACCAAAACTCGCGGTGGAGCCGAAAAAATGCTGGAGATGAAAAGACGAGTACCTTCCCCCGCTCTGGATCCCAGAAATTGAGGAAATATTCACGGAGATTGGTTTCATCTGTAATTATGTTCGTACGGCGTTGCAAGTCGGCCATCGCTTTAGGATCAATGCCAAGGTCGGGAAGGCACCCTTCAGCAGCTACGACTAACTTTCCCCTCACGTTAGCCAGTTCTTCGAACACTAGGGACATGACCCCATCGGTGGGTTCAGTAACTAGGCGACGCAAATCAGTATAATAGTAGTCGTAGTAGTAATCAATAAAACATACTATAGTTAGCCGCGGCGCACGCTTGAGCAATACACTCCTGAGTAACACCATCCTCCTCTAGTTTCTCGCGACTCTCTGCCCATCCAGTCTCAAGTATCATGTTGAGCACGAGAAACTTGCGTGCCTGGTAGATGTTGGACTTGTCACGTTCATCATAAAACCGTATAGATCTCGAATTGGGGGGTCTTGGGCGGCGCCTTGCACGCTGCGATCCGTCGTCGTCATCTAGCGACATCGTACTGACCGACGCCCTAGAGGATGACGGATGGCTTGAAGGGCGCGAGGATATTGAATAAGGTTGAAGCCGATCCTCGAGCGGCGAAGGTCGCGAGGCTCCATACTCATTTCCAATGGGTTGCGCCCTGGACGCACTACCGTGACTGCCAGTGCGTCCACGACCGCTCTGGCTACGACTCGCAGGCATCAGGCTACTAGTAGTACTAGTAGGAAAATTGAGCAGGTAAATTACTCAATGCAACGAACAGGCTTACCTTTAAATAAAAGGCCGCAGTAATCAGAATCTACGGCATGAGGCTTGGGCATGATTTGGACAGACTGCTCATTGCAGTAACTCAAGTTCTGGACTCGACGGTGCATGAGGCATTAGTAGTGTACTTAATCGGAGTTAAGCGCTCACTGGAAGCAACCCCAGAAAAATACAGTAAATAAATCGTATTTCATAATTGTACCGCCAGGCATTGTGCATATGCTGGCAGTACTACAAAAGACTACATATATGCTTATGTACTCTATACACATACTTGGGCTAAGGGATCTGAATCGTGGAGCGATCGTTGGAAATGAAATGACTGCTTAGCACTCGCTTGCCTGCGACTTCCCATCAACGCCGCCATCGCATTCATACAAGTCAGAAAGGCAAGGGTCGCTGCTGTCATCGGCCGCCTCGTGATCACCGAGACTGGAGAATGTCCTGCCATTTCTGGCCTCCTTGCCACATCGTCTCCCTTTGTTTCCTATGACGGACACCCCTGCATCGTAAAGGTTGTTTCGGAGGGAGCCGATTTGCAAGTCAGCCTTAATTAAACATGATCGGGACTCTTCCAGTTCGTCGCGCAGGATCGACGTGATTAATCCTAGTTCTTCAGTGCGCAGACGTTGGTATTCCATCCTGGCAGCTAAAGCCCGGCGACTGATACGAGAGAGCTCAAGCATGCGCTCGGTAAAATAGATTGTGGCATCGGCGGTTCGATCAGAAGTGAACTATGAAGTGTTTGAGCTTTGAATTCCATTCACGTGAGGGTAACATACTGTTGTGAGCAATGTCTTGGATTTCTTTGTAGGAAAGCCCTCACTGTCCTCAGGTCCATCATCCTCAAGTAAAGTATACTGATGCGTCCTCTTGAGAGAACCGTGCCGGTTGCCTGTAGTCAATAGAGCCTCCGCAGTAAGGGAGCTACCCCTTGAGACGGAGGAGCCACTCTTCACTGGCAGGTTATTCTTCAGAATGGGCGAGCTACTCTTCGGGATGAGTGAGTTATTCTTTGGGATGGGAGAGCTACTGTTCAGGATAGGGGAGCTACCCCTCCGAATGGGAGAGCTAGTAGGCGCCATAGACGTGAGCGGTGGTGATGCAACAGAATGCGATACTCTGAAAACATATTGAATAATCAATAAATGGTTCTTGTTGAATAAACAGACCTAGGTTTGTTGGGAGTCCCCATAACTGGGGAGTTACCAGCCCTTACGGAAAACTTCAAAATGGGAGAGCTATCAGGTGCCTCAGACGTGGGAGGCGACGACTCGGAAATGCTGGAGTGCGAACGACCGTGAGTCATGCAAAATGATAGCTCCTCCTGATAGATAAACGTACCCATGTTTGTTTTGGAGGGAACTAGTACTAGTAGTGCTTCTTGAACCGGATGAGCTGCCCGTATTGCTTGTAGAAGGCATCAGAGTCTTCGGCGAATGGCATGGACTTGCCGCAAGGTTGAAGCTTCGACTCGGACTCGTCACAGCACCAAATTTTCTCACGCCAGTTCTTGTAAGAATTGTGTCAAGGGAAGTTAGGGAACTTGAGTCCAGCGTAACTCTCTGGCAGTCGATGGATGAATGGATGATATTGTGATTCTTGTTCACAGCAGTCATCAAGCATATGTATGCATGGCAGCAGTGACGAGAGTACTTTAGTCGGACTTGGGAGGTGAGCGGCTTTCGCGATTCTTGTTCTCTGCAATCCTGACATACTATTATGATAGAATCAGCCTTTACACACGACAACGATGCTGGGAGGATAGTTGTCACTTGAGAGGTGCGTTATGTTGTAGACAGCAGTCCTGATAAAGATAACAATGCCGAGAGTACTACAGTCAAATTTGATTACTTCAAGTTGGGTGACCGAGGAATCACCGTTTTAACTCTAAATGGTTTAGTGACACGACTACAACTGCTACAGGATGGTTCTGTAGCGGCTGAAACAATTAGTACCGCACCTCCGCCAGTGCTACTGCGCTTCGATCGCTACCGTACCCAAAGGACTTCAGAGTGGTTCACGGCATCCCACTATTACTAATGTCACTACTGCCGCTACTATGCCTCGCGGTGGAATCGTCACCCCAGAAATCGTCAGGTCACGCTTTTGTTTCAGCAGTTCACTGCTGCTACTTTCAGAAACCGCTCGGCGATGCCTGCGAAAGTTCTCGTCAGGGAGCTACCCCTACCCCTACCGCTTGTACATCTCAATATCGTTTAGGAATACTACTGCTAAGCCTATATATGCAGTGGGAGGTTCGTGCCGCTACTGCAACCGACCACCTTTAGGCTGGCTGGCTACGTAACCGGTGACCCACCGCAAGGGCAGTGCACCGGTGGGGTGGAGAGGGTTAGGGCTAGTGCGGAAACTTCGTGTCTAAGATTCGGTCGACACGGGCCTTTATCCCATGGATCGGCGATCGCGAGGCCCCATACCATCGGTCTGGGCTGGACCCGTTTCGGGAACAGCGAGATTCCTTCGTTTCCATGCGATTGTGCGACGAAGCAGGACCAGGATGGCCCTAGTCTAGGGTTCACAATTACATGAGGTGGGGAAACAGCCTATCAGATACAGATACGGGAAGCCTGGTGCTAGTCGCAGACCTGGGCGCTTCATCTACACAGATGTAAAGCGATAACGCATGTAGCGCACCCTAAAATCCGAAGCAGCGCTCGACTTCCTCGACTTCAAACCAAAGGTAAAAAAGATGTCGACTCACCAAGAATATGTCCTGTTGCCAGAGATCCTGATAGGCCTCTCTCTCGTCACTGCAATATAAACGGGGTATTTGGTTTTGAGGCAGTTGCAAATCCATCGCATTGAATTTATATTGCTGTTAGGCCACTTCCGGAGGGAGTTTGCGCGAGACAAGTATCTGCGAATTCAGCAAGATGACGCAGGTAAGTTAATGTCCGCGGAGTCTTGTGCGTCCTGAAGAATATGTATCTGTTCAGTGGGGTTGCCCCTGATTAAAAGGTGAAACTGCGCACCGAAGATCTGGTAAAGGAAGCTATCAGGAGCAGACACGTCTGCTTATCCTCGGCGATCTACTTGAAATAAAGGGAGTTAGGGAAATAATGAATAGTCAGAGTTTGCAAATACCTGGCCTTTCTAATCCGAAAGATATAAAGCAAGCATCCATTATTGTAAATGGACGTGCGTGGACTGATTGCTGGACTTGATGCGGCGATGATCATTCGCCTGGCGGGAAGCTATTGTGCGGCCCTCGAATGCCGAAAGGCGGTGCGCATAGATTGGCGGAAGCCAGAGGAGGGAACGGGAAACGGTTGGACGTACTGCAGCCGAGTGTCGAACGTTTTTCGAAGGAAGTGAAGTTACTTCGTCCTGAAGTGGTTGAAAACGCAGGTTTGCAAAGCGTCGATGTGTCTGAGATCGCCGCCGTGGCAAGATTGATTCATTACGATGCAAGGCACCGAAGACAAGGAGGGAGTCGTCCATCAGAACAAAGAATATGAGCACCACAGCCTGCAGGCTTCGGAACGCAGGATCTGGCGATGGCATGCGGCGCAGCCCGGAACGTGTTAAAGGTTCGAGGATATCGAGCTCGGACATAAGCACAAAGAAGCGTTTGAAGTGGAGAGAAATATCCGTCGAACGTGGTCGCAGCCATCGAGGTAGTCAATCGATACAGAAAGATGCGTAATTTCTGTTCTCCACGAGTGATTTTTCCAGGAGCATTTATGTGGAGCAACCGTCGTAACCCTGGTCGAAGATTCAGGGCCTGATTAACGTTGCGCCACTCTCCGAGTCATGTTACTGCAGAAGCGTTCGCTTCTTCATCCAGCTGGGCTCGTCTATAATCCTCGACACCGTTCTTGACGGCTGTCACGACTCAGATAAACAGCAACGGGAGAGCCGTAGTCAGCGGCGGTGCGGCACCGAAGACGGAGAATACCGCGCAAGTCTCATCGGCAATCGTTGCTCCACAAGGCACCGTTCCGGTAACCCACATAAGTTGTACTCACACTGAAAAACGACGAGCGCCAAAAAAGTAGATATTGGCAATCATAGGGGCAATCGACGAGGTTACTGCTTCGTCGACGGTGACGCGTACCGGTGAAATTGTTCAGACAAGTTCTTTGTCTCTAGAGAGGTGAAGAGCGTGTACCCTGTGAGAAATATTACACTCAAAACGGATTCGAGATCGAAGTATGAAACATACTGCTTGTTCCGCGTATACCGGGCGAGCGGTTCACCGTGGTGGCCTGCCTCCATAGCAGTGAGTGGTTAATTGACGTATACGTTCCTCCACGCGCCTGGAATGCGTAATTGCGGGGCTGAGGGGGGCTCAGCCGACAGGGC
>JABBWB010000609.1:0-18233 GCA_016628085.1 Suillus occidentalis
AATGTCCATCAACCCAACGCAATCTAGGTCTGCAGCACTGTGGGACCGGAATGTGAAGAATCTTTCACGACGAAAGAAAACAGTCAAAAACCGCTCTGACTCCCACGTGCAACTCGAACCACACTCTATGGACCCGTACATTAAATATCTCTCACCCTCCTCCGCTACCGAACCACCTGCAGACCGAAACTGAGTCGCCATTACCCTCCTCGTCACCTAACGACAACGTGATAGGAAAGATGAAAGTCAATGAACACGAATACGACTTATTGAGGGTCCTCTTCTCCGGTCAAGGACTTGTGGGTCGCGGAACCGTGTGTTACCTGGCTAGGAGGGATGGTGAAGAGTATATCATCAAGGATCACTGGGTGAAGAGCTATGGTGAACGCACGCAAGAAAGTATGGATATTGTCATGAACGAAGTGGATATGCTAGAAGCGATGAAGGATGTCCCAGGTGTTCCCAAGCTTGTGGAGTTCTGGCTTGTAGAGGTAACGCCGAATCAGCCTGACGATACGCAAATATATCGCCAGAAAATACACAACAGTACGATGGGGATGTATCGCACACACGTCCGTCTCGTCCTGAAACCCAAGGCGCGTCGTTTACAAGAGTTTCGAAGCAGGAAGGAACTTGTTCGGACATTACGTGACATTGCGCTGAGTGAGTTTACTATGGAGCGCGCGCGATCTTGGACTAATCCCTGTTATAACCAGTTCAGAGGTGTGCATACGAAGAACACCGTATTTTGCACAGAGACTGTAGTCTGAACAATGCCATGATAGAAGACATTGAAGGTGGCGGCAGTCGAGGGGCGTTAATAGATTGGGAATTTGCGGTGCGCATCACGAAGGACAATAAGTATCCCACCGGAGGAACAGTAAGTGACACGCACTTATTCAATATTCGGATATTGACATACATGTCAGGGCACGATTCCCTTCATGTCAATTCTTGCCCTGAGCGAGGTAGCCCAGATTCAATACACGCAAAGTCAGACGGAAGGAACTCAACTTAAGACGGCCTCGAGCTCCAAACCCATTCAAATAGGAACAGTCGAACACACCTACCTTGACGACCTCGAATCCCTGTTCTACGTCTTCGCCTGGGTCTGCATCATGTTTAAAGGACCTGCTGGTGCAGTGCGCCGCCTCAATGAGGTTGCAGATCGCCCTGGCGGAAAAGTGACACCTTGGTTGCCGCATGAATGGAATGGCTCGCCTTTAGATGCAAATGCATGCGCCTACAAAAAGTTCTTCTTTGTCCAACACACGACGGGGAAAGCACGCTTACGCGAACAATTCGCTCCCTATTTCCAGGATCTCGTCCCCCTTGCAGAGGAGTGGTATGAACTTGTTAAAAAAGGGGAGACGGACACATACTTCAACGACATAATTGCCTTGCTAAGCAAGCACGTCGATACCCTGGCAGACGATGAAAAGGACCCTCAATTTGTACGAGATCAAATTGAGTTACAGGAGTCGTTGAAGGGACTGACCGATAAATTGAAGCACATTTCAGAGGAGGAGGAAGACGCATAGGACCTTTATCAATATTATTAATGTTACCCCTCCATTGTTTCCGTAGAACGCAATATCGATACCCGGTTGACTCGAGTTATGACTCGAGTTACGACTCAGCAGTACATACCGCTGAGCCTTGAGAATCTGAGACAGCCCTACACGAAAGGTAGCAGTAGCGTTGGATGTGAGTGAAAAGGCATGTACTCAGCAGTACATACCGCTGAGCCTTGCACTGTAGACACTCAGCCAGCGGCGGAACAGGCGGGTTGGGTGTTGACATATGTTTGTTTGTTTGAGTTTAGAGTTTACGTCGGGCGCCCACCTCTAACTTCAATTAGTCCCAGATCTACTCCTACGTATACTATCCCTATTCTTTCATCATCTACTTTTAACCGTCCCATCTCTGACACGACGGTATGTACCGTCGTGTCATTGTGTCGTCCTTTCGTTGCCCGTCCCCACTCCAGCTTCAATTTGAGTTTAGAGTTTATGTCGGGCGCCCACTTATAACTTTAATCGGACCTTTCCCTGTTCTTTCGTCGTCTGCCTCCAACCGTCACATCTCTGACACGACGGTACATACCGTCGTGTCGTGTCATTGTGTCGTCCTTTCGGGCGCCCACCTATAACTTCAATCGGACCTATCCCTGTTCTTTCGTCGTCTGCCTCCAACCGTCCCATCTCTGACACGACGGTATGTACCGTCGTGTCGTGTCATTGTGTCGTCCTTTCGTTACCCGTCCCCACTGGTCCCATCTCTCCGTGTCGTACTTTGGAAATCGGCCCATCCCATCCCATCCCATCCCA
Organism: Suillus occidentalis; assembly: GCA_016628085.1. Classification (NCBI taxonomy): domain Eukaryota; kingdom Fungi; phylum Basidiomycota; class Agaricomycetes; order Boletales; family Suillaceae; genus Suillus; species Suillus occidentalis. The sequence continues at coordinate 2,331 of JABBWB010000609.1, forward strand.
TCGTTCTTGACTTCAATCAGTTCTTTATTTCGTCCATGTGTATACATAACGCCTACACTACACATACACTACAGACATACACTACACTACCGCAACCTGCATCCATTTAAATCTTTTGTCCGAGATCGATAACTTCTCAACTTGACGTTTGTTCAGGCCCATGAGCCATTCTTCTTTATACAAGGATTTAGGCAATCCATCGACCAGTAACCTGGAAGTTGTCGGATTTCCGGCTGCGCGTATCCTTTTCATTGGCTTTGAGCCTTGGGGAGCGAATATGTCATCATCCACAAGTCTCTGGTGGTCAACAATATCCAATTCACGTTCTATCGCACGGCGCCATACCATGTTTTTGACGCGAAGGACCGTTTCGATATCATTCTCCAAATCGCTCTCCTCTGAACTCATGCCGCATTCTCCCAGCGTCTTCACTAGTTTCTGAAGCCACTGCCACGCTAGGAGATCTTCTTCTTTGTCATCAGTCTTCAGCATGACGAGATGGTCGAGAACTGTCGCTCGACGGAGATATTTCTGAAAAAGTATCAGTGCTAGAACTGTCTGGATACTGCAAGCATACATTTCTGCGACGTGTCGTTTGACGAGTCACCTTCAATATTTCGTCCTTCTTCGCGATTAATCTCATCTCCACCTCTACAGGAGTCTCCAGCACACCCTTTTCCGTGACCTTAGGCTGGGCACCTGTCCAGACTGTACGCAGTCGCCTGTAGCGATCTTGAAGAATTTCCCTGAAATATGCCTCTGACCTGCTGACTGGCCACCTCTCTTCATCGCCCCTTCTCCGTAATTCTCCAAGTAGCAGATTGATGATTTTTCTGTTCCAGGGGGTTTTGAACCCGTTCTTGGTATCAAATGCGAGATTTTTTGGATCAGGACCGGGGCCATCTTCATATTCGTACGAATACACATCCTCACGACTAGCTGCCTCATGAGCTATGAAATCGGCATCTTGAGAAATATTGAAGCCATCTTTGAAGAGACGCCGCACTTCTCCCTACTTCACCGTAAGTGTGGGAGTTTCTATATGATATTGGGCTCACCAGAATGAAGTCTCTCTCGTAGCTTGATTCGCTTGTTCTCTCTCGCCGGATTTCTTCATCCTCCTCCTTCCTCCTCCGGGGACTCCGCTTTTTGATACCCGAAAATTCTTTGTCGACGAGAACGCGTCTCAGTGCAGCCTCGACACCTCTTGCGATTGCATCCTCCATGCTAACGTTGGCACAAGGCGATGGATTGTGCTGCTCATGCGGTGGTACATCTTCCTCGGATGGATCACGAGGGACTTCCTCGGTGTCCACCTACTGTCGTCAACTTTTATATCATCCGACAGCATCAGGCGCTTACCTCCACTACTACTGACACAAGGCGAGCCCTGCGCGATACTCCGCGAGTTTTCTTTATCCTTCTAATCGCATCAAGGCATGGGGTACCTGACGACGGTTTTGCGGGCGATGCGGATGGCTGTCGTGTGTTTCTCCGCAACGGGGGACTACTATCCATTTCTATATCATCGTCCCGTGCCCTATGACGCCTGGCAAATCGTTGTTCCATCCTGGCAAGCTCGCTCTCTTTTTCCTGTCTAGAAGTGCATTCAAGCAAATATTAGTATATTACCTGTGAGGTTACGAAACAATTTCTCACTCTCAATTTTTCTACTTCGTGCTGTAGTCTCCTTTCCATCTCGGTCAAGATGGCACTGTCGTGTTCTCGACACTACCTTATCGTCATGAAACGCGTTTTTTGTGAAGTCGTGTAGCTCACCTCTTCATCTTTCTTTTTCCTCAATTCTTCCTCGCGTCTGGCCAGTTCTTCGCAGAGCTCTGCTTCTCGCTGCTTTGAATGTTGTGTAAATCGCTCGTGAGTTTCTTCCAGGATTTTATGCATGCCAGTGTCTATGGCCTCGCGATTCGCCTGGCTGAGTGTTTCACGAACTTTCTCTGATGTACTTTTCAAGTTCCTCCTGCTGCTGGACGCGATTCTCTTGCTGCCGAACTGTGGTTCTCCTGCCATGCCACCATGCCACTATGTCAACGTGCATCATCTGTCGAACACCACGAAGGAATTACCTCAAGTTCTTTGCGGACCTTTTCCAGTTGCTCTTCCCGCTCTCTCAGAGCTGCCTCCCACCTACTTTTTATATCATCTTGCTACGGCCACTAGTCATATATTGGTGATTGGCAGCGAGATACTACGGACCTTCTGCATCTCGCGCCTCATAGTGTTAATTTGCTCCTCCTGATTGTATACGGTTTCGCGCAGTTTCTCTGAGTAGTCGACTTCTTTAATGCGACGCTTGTCTGTTGCCTGTATAGAGACTGAGCTAGCTATTAACTTCTCTGTATCTGGACGTACAATATCGACGACGACCTGCTTTTGTTGTGCATGCAGCCTTTCCCTTTTGTCGATACGACCTGTCCTTGTAGCGGGCTGGCTCGTTGAGGTCCCTTCGAGGTCCATCCGTGTCATCTCCCCGCTTGGAGGTACTGTATTCCCCTGGCTCGTTGAGGTCTCTTCAAGGTCCATCTGTGTCATCTCCCCGCTTGGAGGTACTGTATTCCCCTGGCTCGTTGAGGTCTCTTCAAGGTCCATCCGGTTCATATCTCCGCTTGGAGGTACTGTATCACGGGGCTGACTTGTGTCATCTTCCATGGCGTCGTCAAATAAGCCTACATCATTGGATGTTTGAACATCTTCCGGAATATGGTGCATCATGGCAATAGCAATAGTGATTTAGGTTTGGACGTAGATAAATTTTATATGCAGCCTTATCGCGCTTTCGGTCCAACAATGGCCGGGTTGGCTTTCAATAAATTTAAGTTCAAAAAGTCACAAGACGACTGAACTAATTGTTTGTCCTGGTTAATCTCCTGGTTAATCTCTGGGTTGTAAAGACAAACAATAACTATCGTGTGCGGTGTGCTCGGTTCAAATGTTGTGCTCGGCTCAATGGTGAACTGATATAAGATCCTACTTTCATCGCCCACTTTCATCGCCCACTTTTATCGCCCACTTTTATCGCCCACTTCCTCATGTTATTTCAGCGCTGGTCGCCTTATCACTTATTTCTTCATTCTTTTGCTGAAATGGTCAACACTCGCAAGTATATCTTCCCCACATCATTTGTAAGTCACCTCACCTCACTCCTGGTCCTCGCTGATGCTTGTGCAAGACTCCAGAGCTTCATCTGCGGTGTAGACTGTATTCTGCATCAGGGAGTAAACCTCGCCAGGCCAATATGTTGACGCGATGCTCCAATCGCTCTCGCAGTGCCCAACGCTTTCCCGTTGTTGAAGGCCTCTTGAATTACGCTGCCGTGCAGCCTTACGTGCATAACTGTTTCGTTACCCTACGCGAAGGGAGACACACATATCAGTTTTGCGTTTTCTTCAAGCGACACCGTCATCTGGGAGTCAATCCCCTTCTTAGCAGCGTAGAACACATATTCCGAGGTGACGCAGTTGTGATGAGGATTGGTGTTGGCGGTGACTCTGTTGTGAATATGCGAGGCAGAGATAATGCACTTGCTGACTTCGTCATGCACCAGTGAGTATCAGTATATGCTCATCCCTTGAGCTTCATTGATTTTAGGATCTATCAGATTTACACAATGCATTAAACATCATCTTCGAGCAAGGCTCCCACGTACTCTCACATTTGTGAAGCCCCTAAGTACTCGGGTCAGCCGTCGGCTGCTTTCCAGGCTTCATGAGGCGGAGGCGGCAGTTTGATACTTGGAAGTAATTGTATGATGAGTTGTATTAAATTATTAGGTTCGCCCGCAAGCAACAAATCATACAATAGGCAATACATACTGTCGGGGATGGTTTACCAACGATTGGCGGACCGTGGGCCATAGTAAACATACGGTCGCGCTGAGAGGTGATAAATAAGTCAAGGGTCTTTCGTTTGGACAAAGAAACCAACCGAGTGAGTTAGGAAAAGAAGGACCTGAGAGATTCCGAATCGGATGCAACATGTGAGCGCGTGCGACAGTACAAACCATCACGCCAGGAGAAGATGTGCAAAGGCCGACGTACTTGGCGACGATTTAGATAAACAACGTTGAGCGCGACAGTACAAACCGTCGCGCCAGGGGAAGATGTGCAAGGTTCAAGTTAGACTCACGGTCAAAAAAGCCGACGTACTTGGCGACGATTTAGATAAACAATGTTGAGCGCGACAGTACAAACCGTCGCGCCAGGGGAAGATGTGCAAGGTAAACGTTCAAGTTAGACTCACGGTCAAATAACATTAAACTCAAACGTTAACTCAGACACAAACAATTGTAAACACCCGACCCGACTTTGCTCTCAGTCCAAGCTAGTATGCTAGTGTATGTCATTGTCTGTAAAGCTCAGTGGTATGTACTGCTCAGTCGTGACGACACATCCATATCTTTCTACTCAATTCCAACGAAACAAAACACGATATAATGCATTTAATTTCAAGTAACACGTTGTATAGGGTATAGGTTGAATCACATATACTGCAGATGCATTAACTTCGTAAAAAAAGACGTGAAATTCGCTTATTTCTTGTTCCTGCTCTTGCCAGCGGCCATCCCCACTTCCATCTTCCTGGCACGTCCCGATGTGTATTTAAGGCGCATCATAATCATGTCATTCACCGGCCAGCAGCGGCTGTAGTTGTCTAGGTCTGGAAAAGCATCAACAGCCTAATAGAGAGCATAGATAGCATTAGGTCGTGGATGGATGGCTGTCATGAAATGTCAACTGACTTTATCGCGCACACATTTCAGGAGCGCAGGGCTTTGGGAGGAAGCACACTTTGTGGTATCGAGATGTTCCTCGACGAGGTGATGCATACATTTCTTAAGGCGTTGGTTCAGCAAACGGCATACCCCCTGAGAACATGTCACTAACCTTGAACTTCGTGTATGCCTTTGGGCTCCAGTTTAAAGACTCCTGGAGCGTGTATCCTCCGCGCCCTGGACGACCAGGTTCACCAGGGGGCTTAGGTATCTTTGAGTCTTCTGATGGACTGGCGGACGAAGTAGACGAGCCACTATCCGATACCGAATCGATGGAGTCGGAATCTGAAAGTATGGGCGATTGGGAAGGAAAACGCTCAGGTGAGGCTCTCTTCGGGTACGGCGAGGAAAAACGAATGGTATTCTTGGATGGTAGCACCGCAAGTTTAGATACAGGCTTGCCCTCGAGGGCATGAACAATAGGCGGAATAATGGTGCTAGCTTTGGGAGGGAGAATCTCGTCGCAGATGAGTATAGTTGGGTGATGAGTATTTCTAAATAATTCAAGCTGATCCGTGAGCATGGGAGGAAACGGTGGTGGAGCACCAGGCTCTTGGTCGTAAAAAGGACAGACAGGTTTTGTTGCGTTAGGCATGACGGTGCTGAGTGTGATGGGGGATGAGGCTGGCGATGTGAGTGGGCACGAACGAAACCTTTAGCGAAATTTATGGGTATGAAATCACTCTGACTGCCGTATTAGGTTGAAACAATAAGCTATTACGGATCAACAAATGCGTTGTCCAGGACAGCGACAACAAAAGACGTAATAGAAAGTACGATGAATTGTAATAGATTGTAATATAAGATGGGCCCTAGGTCGCTCATGAAAAGGCAGAACACAAAAGTCAGGAGGATGATCGCCATGGGACCATGAACAAAAGTTTGTTAAAACAAATAGGGACCTAATACAAATAGGCTGTGAGTGAGCTGATGAGCTGGCAGTAACAATCAGATTACGCGCGACAATGTCTTTCTCCCGGTTACTCTTCACAAAATCGACGCAACGCTTCCAACATCGAGCCTACCTTTCTACCTATGGCGGTTCCATCCATGCACTCGCAATATCTAATGATGGCCAAGCACTTGCATGCGGCGGTAAATCAGTTGCGCTTTAATGTTGGCAGGATGCTAACAAACAAGTAGGCACGGAGGGTGTTAAACTCTGGGATACTAAATCTTGAAAAGAACTCACATGCTCGACCCATAACCACGAATTGCGGGGCACAGTCAGCTGCGCTGTCTGGATCACCACAAGATTAGCAGAAACACTTTGTTATGGAACGGGATTAGGTTACAGTGGTGTTTTTGCGGCGTAGCCCCGTAGATGTAAGAGAATCTTGATCTCCGTTGGGCCTTCGCCTGACATCAACATCAACAGATGCATTTTCAGGAGACATGTGCTAGAAGACTGGGATCGGGTTTCGAGATCACTTGCTTGTCATGGGATTCGACATCCCCCGAAGCAGGTGCGCGGATTGCAATTGGAACGAGGGACAAAATAGTCCAGGTCCTTGTTCTCAATGCAAATTCGCAACTACAGGCCGTGTTTTCAGTGCGACTAGATAACACGGTACCAAAGTCTGTCGCATTTGCAGACGACGGGAGTGTCTATGCCTTTGGATTGTATGATGGTAACTTTATCAAGTTAAATGGCAATGACGGCACGGTAGTGAAGGAGTATAGCTGTAAATCAGTGATGTCAGTCTACAGTTCACGGCCGATATTTACATCACTAACAATCTCTTAGCGGTCATGCAGCAGTCCATCAGAAGAGGGGCGTGTTCGTAGTGGACAACGCAGCAGACGGTTTTACACTGTACCGACTTGACGGCAACTGAAGAGCCAGTTCGAACATTCATAACTGCTACTCCGAGTGTGTCAGTACCAAAGCAGGTGGCATTCGGAGCAGAAGGAAGGATGGTCGTGGGAGGAAGCGACAATGGATCGGTGTATGTGTTCGAAAGGAAATCGGGCAAGCTACTCGACACTCTTCGCCACTCTAATGCAGGTCTGGTGCAGACAATCGCTGTAAGTGTTGATTTTTTTTTGGCGGAGGATGAGTTATTGATGATTTGGAAGACCCGTGATCTTGACGGGCACTGTACAGTTGCAAGCGCATCACCAGCGCTAGGTCGCGGTAAGGCTGTAATCAACTTATGGGTCCACGACTACAGCATAGGAAAGGCAACTCTTACCTCTCAAGATTCACGGTCATCATTACATATGCTGAAGCGTATATTTATGCTTTTGATTCACTTCGGCGCCTTGGCGGTCATCATCTGCTTTGTGATAACCAACTACTCTGTAAGTCGATGCTTAACTCGGCAACAATTAACTGACATACCCATAGGACACGGTGGCGACATGGTCAATAGACCTCGCCCAGCATATGAGCCAGATGCAGATGCAGATGTTAACTTTTTCGGCCAACAATGCTCCCCAAAGTGCGGTATTCAAAGAAGCGCTAGAAACCCAAGAGGAACTGGGCAAAAAGAGCGACATCTTGATGCTACATGAAATAGCGGGAAAGCTGATGGAAGTCGTTCGAAGAAGCAGAAGCAAAGAGAGACGCAGGTGGCAATCTTTATCATGCAGCGGAACGCGACATCACCCCCAAAGTTAAAAGGGTCTTTCATCAGGCAGTGAAGGTGGGGCAGGATGGCCCTGTCAAAGGAATTCGGAGAGGAGAGGACGACATCAGGAGAACTCGAAGACTGACAGGATAATTCAGGGAAGGGGGTCATTCTCATTGAGTAAATTGCTAGACATTGCTATCCCGTAAACCCAACGATGACTGAAGAAAATCCCTTGACCGACGAAGTGGCGTATTGGGTGGGGTAACGCGCAAAAATAACGAGAGGTATGCTCTGTCAGGTTTGAGGAAGTTCGCCGCGCTGAATTGGGGGTTGTCGCTGGCACACCAGTAGCATCATGGCAGAGAGAATCTCGGCTCGGCTGTCTGTCTGTCTTTCTGGAGAGTTGAGTATGAAGCTCAGTCTAAATCAGAAGCCACTCACGGCAACATAGCTAGATTAGGTCGCAGAGGGTTTCTCCTGTTAAAGAGCACATCAACAGAAGAGCAGACGGTAGGCTAAGACTCAGCAGTACATACCTGCTGAGCTTAGGAGACCGCTGGGTGGTGCGACAAATTGAGCGAGGAGAAGAATACTAGACGGTAGGCTAAGACTCAGCAGTACATACCGCTGAGCTTAGGAGACCGCTGGGTGGTGCGACAAGTTGGGCGAGGAGAAGAGTAGACGGTAGAGGTTAAGACTCAGCGGTACATACCGCTGAGCTTAGGACACTTGGAAGTTTGAAGGACCGATTCACTTTGGGCAAGTGAGAATTTGTTTTGTCTGACTTTGAATTTGTTTGACTTTGTTTGTTTGACTTTGTTTTCCCCACAAATCCAAGGTCGTAACGATTTGTACTCTCGTCTTCCTCTCCTCTAGGTCCTGGCGCGACGGTTTGTACTGTCGCGTTCGAGTCTACGTCGCATACTTATCTCCAGGTCCTTCTTGCTTAGCACGACGTATCCTTACTCCCTGCTTCTTCGATTTCTTCCTGGCGCGACGGTTTGTACTGTCGCGTTCGAGTCTACGTCGCATACTTATCTCCAGGTCCTTCTTGCTTAGCACGACGTATCCTTACTCCCTGCTTCTTCGATTTCTTCCTGGCGCGACGGTTTGTACTGTCGCGTTCGAGTCTACGCCGCACACATATCTCCAGGTCCTTCTTGCCTAGCACGACGTATCCTTACTCCCTGCTTTTTCGATTTCTGTTAATTTTCCTGCTCGCGCAACGCCCTGCTCGCTCTCATCCACAACTCCCGTGCTCCTGATGGCCCCTGACCTCCGCGTCTTCATACATGAAGGCCGAACTTTCACATCCTTCGATGCATCTTCGCTTCCTGCTGTGATTCCCCCTATCCCTCGACCCTGGAACCCAGTACTGGAGTCTGATTCGTCTTCTGATAATATCAGAGACGCCTTGACTACTCAGTGGGCATACGAAACGCGCCCGTGGTATCCTATTATCCCCCAAAATCCTGTTTTTGACGGTGCCATTTTTGGGTGCCTCAATCACTCATACTACTCTGTGCCCATCGAGACGACACACGACGGTCGCTATATCTTACGCAAGGATGTTAGAGAAGAATGGCAGACTCTGGAGCAGAAGTTAAGTTGGTGTCAGGGACGTCTAGCAACAAACATGCATTTTCCTTGGTACGGCCAACCTCCACGAGCTCCAAGAGATCACGGGTACTTGAGGTCTCATGTCGATATGAACCTAGCAAAGAAGGTTGCTCTGAGGTCACGCGATGCGTTCGTAGGTATGGAGCTCCGTCTGTCATGGCGCATTGCGGCTTATGATTGATATTCTCAGGTCTCGCAACTCTCTGCACGTACTTCATCATGGCTCGTCGATATAGACCCCACGATGGACCCTCCTCATGGACCTCTCTCCTCACAACAGACCCTCAATGTCCTATACCGTCTGCATGGGTGGTCGAACTTTCTCGCACATTTGTCGGGGATCTGACGGATGCCGTACCGCGCACTGGAATGATCATCAATAGCGCCTACGGTCTGAGCTGGGACGCAGATGTAACCATGTATGAACGCTTCAAAGTCCCAATCTGGGTATACTGGCCCCCCAATACCGTGCATCATAAGGCCTGGCACAAATATCTACCCTCAACAACAGATATCGCTGCAGCAACAACTCGGAATCCGTGGGGCATTGAGTCAGGATGGGGGACTCAATCTGATGATAACACGTGGGGGGTTCAGTCCGACGATAATCCGTCTAAGGAGTTCTCATGGGGAACTGACCCGTGGGGCACTCAGTCGAACGATCCAGCACCAGTACTCGATGTTCAATCGCAGCCCGACCTCTCCCATTTTCCGCTTCCAAAAAAAAATAGTGGTCAGAAGCGTGGTGAAGATTTCAAGGCGTTCTTTGCCCGCCGGGCCATGCGGAACAAGGAGAGGGAGATGAAGGAAACACCCTCTCAACGGCAGGCACGCCTAAGTCGCGAACGTTCAGCGTTGAATCATCACATACCCGGGAGGTCCAGCACGATCCAGGTGTTTGAATGGCGGCCTGACGACGACGACGGTGACGATGGATTCCTATTGCGCCATCCCGTCACGAAGGCTGGCAGTAGTGGAAATCTGGGGAGATTACAGCAAGGAAACTAGGATCTTCGATCCCTTCTCTAATCAGTGGGACTTGTGTCGCGCCCTCAACCCAACTAGCATCCCTGACGGTGACGATCGGGAAGATGATGATGACATCATGCCTCCCCTCCCTCTAACCGCTCGATCTGAACTTCCACCTCCTACCCCTTCCAGTTTCTTGCAGGATATATACAAATTCTTCGGTAATGAGGTTTCGCTTGCATCGAGACACGCGAGTATTGAAGGACTCGTCCCTGTCTTGCATTACCATTTTGGATATCGACCCATGGCAGCTATCTTACCTCCTCTGAATGGACCCATATCCAAACAGCTGGAAGGATGGATTAAGAAGATGCAATGGGAACATACTCGAAAGCTGGTCGGTGATTCGATAACGGAAACGGGTTCGATCGCAGAGCCGCAACGCCGAAGCATTACGAACTTCATCGCACTTTTGGTAAACTTAAAGCAATCTGACTTGGGCAACCTAATGCTGCCTGATGTATGGGATTTAGGACCCAATCCATCTTTACGGATCTCACATGCCCATATCCGAGTTTCTTACGCCGAGCTGTCACAATGCCGGTTCTTCATAATCGAGCCCTGCCAGTCTTCAAACCATGTTATTTGGACATTGGCTATTCCTGACCCCATTACCGCTGTGATGTGCCTGCGACGTGACTGGGGTTCAGACTTACAGAAGATCGCACTTGCTCTCCTTCAAAGAGGCATGTCATTTAAGACCCTGCAGCGCATGGCCGTCGCGCCCGACTTCCGGCACCCCCTTGCTGAGCTTCGTACCTACACCTTGGGACACCGACCATCTCCCTTCCGCGCGATATACGCGGATTACGTCGTGTACGAGCAGCTACGTCACGAGTTTATGAACCGGCCTCGAGCAAGGGCTGCTTTTCTGCATGGGGGACTGATATGGCGGTTGGCGTTGCACAGCCTTGGTTTCGACCATCTCCCTTCTGTCCTTGATGGTATCTCGCCCGAAGCTGTCCCATTCGGTCTCCTATTGTGTAGCAATAATCACACGTACTACGATGATGGGCTGTCGGAAGAAGAAATCGATTTTATGTGTGGGACATACTACGTGCGCCAGGGTAAGCTTTCTTTATACAAATCGAATGTCATGCTAATATTTGTGCTATCCAGCTCAGGGCACGGATATAGTAACATCCTGGTGGCCTCGGCCGCATGCTTGGAATGTGTCGGGCTTAAACGTCGGTTTTTGGTCAGCTCGTTGCGAAGATTGGTTCCAAACCCGTCTAGGCAACATTCGAGAAGGAGTTTCTCGCGAGCGACTTTCGTGCACCAATGACGCCAATGGTCCGATGACTTCCACTCAATGGAAGCGTTCTCTCAAATTTAACCCTGGCACAGTCAAGATGATGCAGAACGTTTCTGCAGCGTGTTATGATTTCATGGCGAGGGTGCCTGGTAAGATTTATTGAACTGAACCCCTCCTCATTCACACTAACGAGGTTTATCTAGTTTGGAATGAGACGTAGTCTGTACTGTTGTGTATCAAGTGTTTACATATCTTGGTTATGAAAATCTACTACTCCCTATCCTTGGCATCTACTGTGGAGAATTCGTCTTGTCGTTCTGTTTCGCTTATACTGCCTAGTCGGCGCTTAATCTCAATGATAATAATATGACAGTCCTAGGTTCAGTACTGATTGACTCGTTGCGCCCGCCCGCCCGATTCCTCTGCAACGTGGTTTCCATTCTCAGCTGTAGTCGGTTTCCTCCTTCACCTTTCGAGCAAACATCGCGGCGGGATTCTTACCCGCAGAACTAGAAACCAATTACTTGTATATTCAAATTCTCGGACGATGGGTGGGCGATGGGTGGGCGATGATCGGGCGATGATCGGGCGATTCATTTAGTCTGCGGACAAAACTTCAAGTTTTGTCAACACATTTTGCCATCAGCACAAACTTTAAGTTTTCAGGGCGTTTCAATTGTCAGACAAAACTTCGTACATAAGCAGGCATATGGTCATGTCCCAAACTTTACATTTTATCCGACGTTTTAGGTCAGAATTGAACTTCAAATGTGAGCACACGCAGAAAATCCGATTAAATTTCTTATTGTTATTGGCATATAGTCAGTAGGAATATGTTTGCCAATGCTTGAAATTTTGCACTTCGTCCAAAACACAGCCAAAATTTAAAGTTATGTCTCCATTTTTATGTCGATTTAAGTTTCAAATATTTTCTTGACATTTGGTACAACATAAAAACATCACCTAAATATCGATAACCCCGATGTGAGTGATGCATTGATGGCCGAGTCGTGGGAAAATACTTACTCCAGTTTAATGCAGGAACCAATGTCCTCAGAATCATATTTGCTGACTTCTCGCAGTCGGGCTCGGCATCAACTGAGCAGTCTGCCATAAAAGCTCTTAGTATCTTACATCCATGGTCCTACGTCCACTTCATTCGCCCCACGCCTATCCTTGAATATTAGTATGACCCTAGTTTCAAATGATCCCAGTTGGTGGCCGACGATCAATTCAAATCGTGTTGCTAGCTATTTTATGGGTACGTGGAGACTAGCCCAGATGGTATCTCGATCTCACCTTGGCTGCGGCGCGCAGTTGCCAGCTGTGCTGGAATAATATATGATTTCAGTGAGCGACATAGTCTTCAAGAACCTCTGACATCCTTATGGTATTGTTAGTGCTGACATTGGGACAAGAGGTGGGTTGATACCATTTTTGGCAGTCATCTCGCTCAGAAGGGTATTATAGGTCGAGCTGGTCTGGGTGAGCAGAGTCTCCCAGGCAGAAAACCAGCATGGAAATTTAATTGATTTGTGGCAGATGCAACACTGGTCCCTAATGTCCATTCTGTATCTCAGTGTACGTAAACTGCGTTATGATTCCGCAAGCTGTGCTGACTTGAAAATATCCTACGTAGGTCCGCTACCTTGGAATAGTATATGCTATGTATGTTTGCATGGTCAACTATTCGATATCAACATGCTAATTAGTCAACTCTCACAATCAGCATGGAGATTTTTGGTACATCACCTCATTTACCGCATATGATTATCATGACCAACGGCATACTATTTACAGACAGTGTTCCGACAATCTCAGTCACAGATACAGTGAGTAATCGATACCTATGTCTGCCATTTTCATCTTATGAATCACACTCTCATGCAGGGGTGAGTGAGATTTTGGCCAGCCCGTTAGCTAAATATATTGATGATCATAGCTGTGAGCGTGTTTCGAGTCTGAATTCCATAAGGCTGATCGCTAACTTGATTTGTCAGGCCACATTATGTATAACACAATTATTTGGATGACTCTGGCTGTAAGTGTAATGTTGGGCGGTGAGCATTGCCACTGTAAACTCTAGTGACATTGCTTGACTGAAACACCATCCAAGTCATTACGACGACCCGGTTATATGCCATGTATCAGCGATCCCGAAAGATGCTGATATTTCTCGTGGTCACCCTCTTGGCTGTCAACGTCAGCAACGGTGTGTTTCTCGCAATTGGAATGTGGCGCGCTTCAGAGGGTAGGCTGTAGTGAAACGCTTAGACGCCTCAGGCTCATTGACTATTACTTACCAGAGGAGCTCATTCTCTTCGGCACCTATCAGTGCACCGTCAGCTACGATGGAGATGTCCAAATTCTAAAGTCTATGCCTTGGATACTCACCACTGCATGGGAAATCCTTGCATTGTGTCTCGCAGGCTGGATTGCTATACACCACTTCCGTGATCTTCAGCGACATTCCGCAGGAGGGATCATTGGGGATTTTGTCACAGTGTTAATGAAAACACACGCGGCTTATTTTTCGAGGTGAGCCCAAAACGCAAATGGGTAATCTTTTCCGCTGAAGTTCCACGTGTGCCAGCTTTGTTATTGTTTCTTTTTTCTGGCTCGGCGAAGTTTCTCCGACGTTCACAACGGTGGGTTGTACTGTTACTGTCCTTGGCATACTATGATGATGATGATGGATTCATTGTTTCTATAGGACATATTTTCCCTGAAATCTGAAATTTATCGCGGGTTCCTCCAAATTATCTTGGTCGTGCAGTTGTTTGTGGTGGGACCGCGCCTGATCCTTAGCGTCCGACGTTATCGTGCTGAGCTCATGGCCTCCTCCGACGCAGGAACGGGCATGATTTCAATTGCTCTCCAGGAGCGCGGACATGTGTCAACTCGTAGTAGTATATAGCATCAGAAACCCATTTGTCGGTTACCCTGGAATGCGAATAATGTCTAACACTGGGAAGGAAACCCATCATTCTCACTTGTGCGTCCCCACGCATCAGTTGCATTCATCTACAGGACCGACACAAGAATAGAGGATTGCGTACTTCGCATCCTGTGATTAATTTCACATCATAAGGCTACCTATGCCTCAGGCATATCTAATGGCCTTTGCCATTTCAGCAATTCTATGGAATCTAAGTCACATCTATGAATCATAATCGTGCAGACGTCCAGTTATGCTGTTATGAATAAAGAGGTCGAGGTATATTATTACTTCCTGTACGCGTACAGGAGTTGATGGGATGGAACAGCGAGGAGCAGCAAGATCGATGATAACAGACTCGTCACAAGCTACAGGAATACACTCTGAATGTTACAGAGGAAGAAACGAAATGGTTCGAGGAGATGAAAGTGCAACATAAAACACAAATAATATAAGAATGACGAATAATGTACGTGGGGAACAGCAACAATTGGACAAGGCGCGTGTATCGAAAAGCAGTTTGACAAGAAAGCACAGCAGGGTGTGGCAAAGTTACGCAATGAGTCATCATGCGCCGGGTATCAAACATAACGTCGAGGAACTCAGACGAGCGCGGCAGATTGCAAGTATCCTCGGAAAATCGAGTCTCGTACTGCATGATGAATAAGTTACCGAAAGGCTGTGGTTGCAATTTTTGGAACGTACCGTTTCCTATGATGCTTTGGGTTGCTTTGGTATCCTGAGCGGCCGCCAAGACATTAGTCAGGGCTGAACAGGAAGTGCGATGAAAGCAGAACGTACGACGACATTAGTTAAGTGCGTGTACAGCACACGTCTGTTTTCATTATTCCGCCTGTGGACTTGGAGAAAGTGGGCACGGAAGTATTGTACAACCGACTCGTACTCGTTTGGACGGTCGCCATACGAGAGAATACTGATGCCAGCTCCGTAAGCACGTTACAAACGAGAATTACAAAGACCTTACTATTTTGAAACAGATAACCCTCGTTCAAGCTTCTTTCTTAGGATATCAGTCTTGTCTACGGTGGGTAGATTGTATTTAAACACTTCATGGGACCACTAGCGTGAGACAACTCACTCAAGAATAAGACTAGATGGACCCTCTTGAGAAGCTGATTGGAGCAGATTTGTGTAAAGAGTTGAAGCGAGTCGTCGATACGGTTGGTACGAGGATCTTCCTCGAGGTACTGGGAAGAAGCGCCAATGGCTATAAAGATACCACACGCAGCAGGTGCTGAAGCTCTTACCTGATCAAAAGCACTGATTGGGCTGACAAAAATGATGGCGTTTGCGTCATCGAAGTACGGCACCCACGAATGACGCTGTCCCCTGGCACCACCAACGTCAAAGAGATGCCACGTCACAGTCTTGCCGTGAATGTCAACGTCGAAAATGTGCTCAGCAACACCCATGGTTTGGATGCGTGCATGAAGAATATCGTCTATGAAGCGGTGAGCACGAAGAAATCGGCTGGACGAAAATACGCACCAGTGGACGGTACATAATTCCGTGCTGAGATACGTGAGATGTCATTCAGGAAACTGAGTAAAATTCCATTCTTAGTGAAGAGGAAGATGCATATATGCACATACTCACAACTCTGACCACTCGTCTAGCTTTAATTTTCGGCTTGTCATCAAGGCACGCACAACCTGATTCTCCCACAGGGTCCGGA